>JAVHNF010079715.1:0-10846 GCA_034783455.1 Micropsitta finschii | reverse complement strand
TCTACTGTATGGCAGACCTCAGGCCATGTCTCACTGTGTGGAAGGAGCTGGAACTCGAATGCACTATTCAGGATTCTCCTGTTTTCCCCCCCCCTCTCTTTAAGCCATAAAATTATCCTCTTTCAAATTCCAGTTTCCAGCATAAGGAGGCATTTTACTGTGCCCCTGGTTGGTGATTGAATGATTGCACATTCCCTTAGTCAAACTGGATAGCAGAGCAGGACAATGTTCTCTGTTTGCCCCAGCCACTCCTCCCCAAATACAAGATGAGCAAGGGTTTCTTATCTTGGGAACAAAGATGGGGTGCAGCAGCCATCCTTGCATATCCTTCTGAGAAGTGATTTCTGCAGCTGATGGACAAGTCAGATGGGTACTTTCTGGAATGGGGGATTTCCTTCTCCCATAGGATAGGAGAGCAAATGCTAAGCTGGTGTTTGATCACCCTGGTTTCTTGAATATACCTTGTCTGCAGGGAGGGGAGATTTCTTTAACATCCTATAGGTGGGATCAGAGAGAAGGATGAGGAGGAATGTAGCTCAGAAGAGCTAAGTAGCCCAGATGGTTTGGGTCAGCTTTCAGACAGCATTATGCCTATTTCCAGTGTTCTCATAGATACTCTGATTTACACATACTGTCCCTGTTACTAGAAGATGGGTCTGATGCTTCAGCACATGACCCTTAGTTATAATTTCAGTGCTTGATGGTATCCGGTGTTTTCTCCCTCTGTTCCCCAGAGAAATCCCTTCATTCCTTCCCCTTCCCAAAAGGTGCCAACTGACAAGCAGATGTACTGCGAAAGGGATACTGCAGCCAAAACACTGCTGTTTTCTTTTGAATTAAGTCTTGTGGAGCTCTCTTCATGCTAGGATATATTTGTTTCCTTTGTACAACATACAATCATGTACTCGCAGCAGAGATTTACTTTAAAGAGAAGAAAGAAAATCCGGAAGTATTCTTTAAAAAAGAAAAAAAAAATACACAAAAATCTTTATTAATAATCCTGTATTTTTACTGATCATGTTTGAATGTCTAAAAAGACTTTATTGTTCTAATTATCCAGATGTATGTTTGTAAAATAGCTCTTTTATGACGTAGCTGATAAGGTTGTATGTTTCTGGAATTAAATATTGGTCACTTAAGAAAAGAATCTGTTTTCAGGATCTGGGAAATAGAAAATCTAAGCGTTTCAAATATCATTAAATAAGCTTAAAGGAAATGAGTTTTGTCTGCTGGCTTTCTTGGGGGTGGTTTTGCTTTGATTGCCTGGAGCCTTTTGCAGGGCAGACTGCCTCGATGGGCAAAGGAAGCTTTCATTTGACACAAAGCTGCTGTTCCTGTTGCACGTGTGGGACCCCCAGTTCTCCCAGCTAACACAATTCCTATTGACCAGGTGCTCTTCCTTGAGGAGGGAGCAAGAGCCTTCTGCAAGTGGTGCTGGAGATGCTCCCCTGTGCTGAGCTGTCCCAGATGACTGGCAAAGCAAGCATTGATGTAGAGGGGTCTTGTAGTTCCAAGCACTGACTGTTCCCTTCCTGCTGTGCTGTCTCCTCCTGGTTTCAGAGGAAGTGTCTGTGCCACTTTGGTTCTAGCTGATGAGTCCTCTCTAACCATCTGTGGTTCGTCCCCATCCGAATCTCAGGAATAAACAGTGCGAGAAATGGGTGTCTTCTGGAGCCAGACCTTGCTTAAAGAGCTGCTTCTAGCAGTGTGTCTTGTGTGCCTTCTCCAAAGCTTTATGCCTAAGATGATCCTTTAAAAAACAGGAGAAGGGGCAAAACTGAGCCTCAAGAGGTTTTTAACCAAGTCTTAAAGACGGGGACATTGAAGGCTCCAGGTTCAGGTGTTCACAGACACTTAAGTACCGTGAGCAGATCTCTGCTGGTCACAGTGAGTTAGTTTGTGAGGTGCCTCCTGAAAGAATTGAAGTTCCAGGTCAGTAATCAATGCTTCTGCGCCCATAGGATTCTGGACTTGTACCTCTTGGCTTCTCAGTGGTGGTATCAGCATCAGTCTTACAGAAAGGCTATCATCTGAGATCTGCATCTAGGGTATAATGTAATGAGTATCATGCTAATCCAAGGCAAAAGAAAGCTCACAAAATAAGACTGTAGTAGAAGCATGTTGGTTTGGAAGCTGCCTTTTAAAGGATGCTGGTGTTTGGTTCCTTGCCAAATGCAGTCTTTATTGTACAAGGAAGAATGTCCGCATGCCTTCCCTTAAGCGGTGACCAGTGAAGAGCAATTAGCACAAAACATCACTGCAAGAAAACACACAAATCTGCCACTTGATCTGAGCTGAGACGGATGCCTCAGGATGCTCTTCACGGCAAGTGATGCTCTTCACGGTAAGTGATGCCTTGGTTGTGTTTTGCACAGCTCGCACTGCACCTGTGGCCATTCTGGTTGTTTCTGCAGTTGCTGGGTTTGATTTGCAAGCGGAATCCTGCTCCTTGTAGTGAATTTCCTCCTCGGGTACAACACCCACAGTTTCATTCACCGGAATGCTTTCTCTTCGCAGGTATTTCACTGTTTGTGTCACTGACGGCAAGGTAATGAACACTTTAAAAAGTCCAATATAGCTGTCACCATTAATGTGTTGGCTCATCTGATCCTGTTTGACAATTAAATCTGAGCAGTGGATTTCTATTTCAAGTCAGTTTTGTGTTCTCATGCTCCAGCACTTCACCCACCGTAGGGCTCGCTTTTAAGCTTCTCCCACTGTAGTGTTAAATCCAACCCGAACCATTACCCAATGACATTAAATAAGTGGATTTTATTAACTTATTGTAATGTTTCAAAGGGAATCTCTTTTGATGGTTAGGAGCTGTCGGTATGTACCTTTTCAATATGGTAACACAGCTTAATACCTTGCAAATGTTCATCATTTAACTCTTGCTGGAGTACTTTTCACCTGAAGCACTGGCTGTTCAACTAAAAGGCTGCAGCTCTGCACCAAATGCCAGCCAGAGTCCATTGGGCTTAAACAATGGGTTGCTTGTGTTCTGTAAAGTGAACCACCTAATACATGTCTTTGGGTTTTAAACCTTATACCCTTGGATTGGTTTGGTTTCTTCCAGAGAGTTCTTTCTGAGACTGGAGTGTCCGCAGAGATGGTGCATAAGCATGAAATGATGTGTGCAGCAGAACGAGGTGCTTGGTTTCCCCCCCTCGGTTGCTCTGCTTTACCAAGTTAGAGTTTCTAGAAGATGAAACTTCACCCTTGTGCTTGGCTGCCCTTGCCTCTTCACTAGATAGGAGCGAGGGGACAGGCACATCACAGTATTTGCATATTGGGATGGGTGCGCTTGGGTCTTTACATTCCCCCTCTTTCGCTGGAGTGTTTTCCCTCACTCGGATCAAATAGGAATTTGGAAGAGGAATGAAATGGAAACTTATGGTTGAAGGAACTTAAGAGATGTAGTCAATAGGGAGCGTCTCTGCTGGGAGTTTAATGCCAAGGCCTCTGTTATATCATCTGCAGAGGATGCTTTACCTGAATCGCTATCATTCAGTGATATTGCCGTCTTTAGCTTTTGACTTCCCTGGAAAACGTTGCAGTCACATTTCTGATAGACAAGCTGATAAAAATCAAAACCAAACCAGAAAGCAAACTAAGTCAGGTCTGGGAAGGTTGAGAGTCCTCTTTTTCCCCCTCCTTCTGCAGTACGCATTGTGACGCTCCTTCAGAGATTATTATAATTGCTAATCTGAGCACCATTATGTTTTCCTAATGATGCTGTTTGTGTTTTGCCAATTTGGAAGTTATTTTATACATTCTTTAGTGCGCTGCTGTAAATAAGTGAGTCCAAATCAACAGCTCAGACAAATCTGAGCTTTGTGTTTTCTCCTGCAGCCTGTGCCCTTGAATCCCAGCCAGGGATAATAGAGAATCATACTGCATCTTTCAGGGCTCTTTTACATACACAAGCATGGAATTAATCTCTCCTTGCTGCCTACCATAGGTAGGGAAGGAAGACACAGGGTAGGATTGAGAGAATCTGATTTCAGATGGGTTTGGGTCATTTCTGGGTTATTTTATTACGAGGAACAGCTGGACAGGCACAGCTCACACAAAGCTAAAACTTGGATGTGTTTGTTTTAAGCATGATCCATAGGAGCACAAGTGTGGGATTGATACCTGACACGTGTCTCTGTTAAGTAGGATACTGGCTTTAACAGGTTTTCAACACCATTTTAGATACCTGTTACTTAAAGGGCAGCTTCTGAAGGCAGCAACAAGTTTTAATGCTGCTTTCAGCTCAACACTGGAAAGGCTGGAGCGAGAGAAGCCACAAAAGCAGGAGGATAGAGCTGTGACTGCGAGGGATTTCAGAGCCATTCTGCAGAGCCGCAAGGGTGGCAAATCCAGTTTCCAGCCCCATGCACTGATGCGACCACTGCTTGGTTAATAGGTCTGGGAGAAGCGTGCTCCTTGCTTGGTGGCTGTGAGATCCCTCCCTCCTGCAAGCGGGGAGCATCCATTTCTCCCCTCTCCAGATGGGAGTTTGCAGCTGCAAATCATCAGTTGGGCTTTTGGCAGAGCAAAGTGCCCAAAATATCTCTTGCCGCTTTCTTGCACCAGTTCTCTTGTTTCCAGATGTCTGCAGCTTCTTCAGCTGCAGGCAGTGAAGTGTTTTCCCTGATCAATATTTTAACCTTCTTGTTGGTATTTACTCAGTGCTGCTGAATAAACTGCATTAAGTGGAGCTGCGTGGATGGGAGAGTAAATCTACGTTTCTGTCAGCTCTCTGGGGCTTCCACAATAATTCATGTTATCCGGGGTTATTGTTAAACTAGGATATTAATGAGCACATCTTCCTCGTGTCTCTCAAAGCTTCAATTCAGATCTCACTTCTGGTGCTAAGACAACATCTCCCTTCTGACTGATCATGGAAAGGAAAAAGCTTTGTGTTTCCATCTTGCAGGCTCCGGTTTGAAAGAACACCTTTAGTTTAATCAAGGTGTAGTCGATACAGCTCCCCCTGTTCCCCTTTGCCCTTTTTGATGAGGATGAGATTCAACCCTTCCCCGTGGGCCTTCATTGCGGTTTTAAATCCTGCTGCAGAGGTTTCTGCTCCTCCTCCTTTGAGCATTCCCTTTGAAAAGTCTGTAGTTCATTAGCAGTGAGCAGCAGTTCTGGTGTTTGTTTACTATGCAACACAGGACCTTGGTCATAGAACTGCCTGGTCCATGTTCTGCTGCTCATGTCCTCTACCCTGTGTTTCCCCTCCAAATACTGGCTTCTTTTAGCTCTTTGTTTTGCTTTGGGTAACTTCTGTCCTGGAAGAAACAGGTTCGCAGTGTTTTGCAAGCCACCCTGACCCATTCATCATCATCATTTTAGTGGATGCGTGCAGCAGAAGTCAAATAGCCTCAATTGTGTCTTATATTGAGCTCATCTTTTCTCCTCTGCTGTTTCTTTATTCTGCTATAATAAAAGTAGCCCTGTCACTGCTGAGCTATTGCTCATCTGTCTCCCTCTATAAGATGGGCTCTGCATCTGGTCTGGAGTTGGCAAAAAGAAAATGCTTATGTGAGGTAAGACAGTATCAGGCCTCCGGATCCCAGAAGTATTTCTTCCATGCTGCTAATGCAGTTGCAGCTGCAGTGATTGTAGCTGTCCCCTGCCAGTCATACACATAGGACAGCTCATAGTAGCTTAGGTGGTATTAGTAAAGGAGCAGGGAAAGACTCCAGTTTTGGCTTCTCTTTCTTCTCAGTAAACCCTACCCTCCAATGGCACATGTTCTGCACCAACATCTGCATCAGAAGCATGTGCTGGGGTGGCTGCCTGCATCAGCTGTTCCTCTGCAGCTCTGCTCTGTACTTAGAGTATGCTTAAGAGACCTGGGGGTTGGATTCTCAGCTCTATATCCTTCTGTTCAGCTGACCGTGCTGATGCACACCATCCTAGGCTAAGCCTTTGTCTTCTGTGCTTTGCTTTCTTAACTCTCCATAGAAGTATCAGTGCTGGAAAACACCGTGCTGGTGGGAAAAACTGGGATGGGATGCTTGGAGCTGCACTCGCAAAAGCATCTCCCCCCCTTGGACCAACCTGCTGGTGAGATCTCTGAAGTCAGATTCATTCTTCATTGCTGCCTCTTCCTATTTCTCACCTGTAAGTCTCTTCATCTTCTGCTTTCAGCGAGAGGTTGGTTTAGCGGGTTCGTGGTGGTTGTTCTCGGAGAGGGTTTTTTTGCCTTGCTTTTCCAATGACTGCTTTTATTTCCCTTTGGTGTGTGAATGGAATGAGTACCGGAGAAAACATCCTTTGATGGCAGTAATTACAAAGAAGAGAACACCAAAAAGCAGGAAAATGAAGGTGCAAGCGCAGATAAACAGTGCAAATAATCAGTCCAATATTTATACCATCCGAAGAGGGTATTTCTCCTTGTGAAAGGACAGGGCTGTGACTAAACACGGTCTGGGTTTAGTTCTGAGATTTGCTACGCAAGCCTGCATGACCTTACTGAAGTCGTGTCATTGCCCCAGCCCTGTTTCCCATCCCTAAGGTGGCAACGCACTGCATCTACTTGTCTGGAACTCATTTCAATGCTCTGGTCTTCCAGGATTGTGTCTCTGTGTGTACAGCACCTGAGAGAGTGTGTAATCAATCTCTTTTGGAAGCGTTAAGCACTAACTACACACACATATATATGTATTTATTTATGAGATTACACAGTAGCTAAAGGAATGTGTTGCTTTCAAAAGTGGGAATAAGCAGAAGCGTAAGGATGGAGGCTGCTGAGAGGCAGGAGATGGCCTAGAAAGGAACGAATGAGTGCCCAGCTGTTGGTTTGAGCCAGGAATTTTGGTGAATGTGGGCATATCAGTGCATTTCAAGCTAAAAAGGATTGCTGTGATTGTGGCAGTCGCTGTTTCAATGTCTGTCGTGCCAGTGCGGTCGCAGGGCTCCCACATCTTTGGGAAGCAGGCCTGTAAGGCAAATCATCTCCCTGCATTCCTGGCCGCAGAACCAACCAAGGAAGTGCCATTCCTGGCTTCATTATAGCCCGCATCCCGCAACCACGTATGCGCCTGCTGCAGCGGGGCGGGGGGGAGTGAGCCAACACAGCGTGTGGAGCATCCTCTTCAGATGGGGCTACCAGCATCCACCCATGGCCTTCCATCAGGACTGCAGGCACCATTTCTGACTCGAGCTCTTCTTCAGTTCACGCACATTTTCCTTTGCACGAAAAAGCAAGCAAACAAACTGTTCCACAAAATGTTCCTTATTTATCTAAGTCATCCTACTAACTTCTTTGAGCCATCTAAATATATATATATAATTAGATGGGCTTTTTTATGTAACTACCACAGGATAGTTATTCCGCTAACCGGTTCCTTCAAAGCTGTTCTTATCTATAAAATTATCTAATTTGGACATGTTCTATTACCAACAGAAAGTGGTTATGAACCTTGAAGGAAAAATCTGCCACACGCAGAACAGATTTATTCCTTCAGATTTCAGTCAAATGAGAAACCTTGCCTTGTGCAGTGTCTTTTATCCCCAGAAATCTCTTAGTACTTCATGCATTTGACTGACTCGTTCTTACAGTGGTAACTGTTATTTACTGTTCTGCTGAAATATAGCCACCTATGAAGATAAATGTAGCAGTTGTTTAAATGATTCACGACTCAACTTCACGTCAGTTTGAGATCAGAGCCCCCCTTAGTGCAACCGAGAGGGAAAAGATAATGTAATTGCTCGGATATATCTAATGCCGTGAGGCAAGCGCTGTGATTGCTGATGGTGGCTATTTCCCCCAGATGTTTGGATCTGGAGACGTTAGATTATTCTGTGGAACAAACAGCCTGTTGTTAGCAAAAAAGGGGGCAGACTGATCCATATGCATCACTGCGGGCTTCATTATACTCGGCATGGGCACAGCAAGTAAAGCTGCTGGTGGGGAAAGAGTGGTTTTGGTCTGGAACGAGCTGGACCTGCAATAATACAGCTCTTTGAGCTCTTGGTTTGGACAAGTTAACTCCTTTTCTGCGACCGTCTGATTTTCCCCTTAGGAAAGGCCTCGCCTGACCTAGGAGAGCATCTTCACAGCGACTACCAGAGAATGAGCTTTCTGGTGCAGTCCTGAACTCCCTGGAGGGACAGGCGCTGCCTCTCTGGCTTCCTGATGTATCAGTGTCCCTTCCCTGTCCTTCTGTGCCCCGGGCAGTAAGCAGGATCCCAAACCTCCTCTAATCTTTACACTTAGAGTCTTGCATCAACAACAGTTCCTTCCACCTCCCTTCCTTCTGCAGGCAACTGGGTCAGGTAACCTCATTCATAAAATGACCAAACTCTATTTTAAATCCAGTCGGATGGCTTCCCTCTCCCCCGTCTCCCCACATAACACTTTGTGTCAGAAGGCAGTTTCAAACCTCTCCTCTTACGGTTGGAATCCTTTTTGTTTCCAAGCTGGATTTGCCTGCAGGCAGTTTCTACCCTGATTGTTCCTTTGCCTTAAATTGCCCTTTTTAAAGAAAGAAACAAACAAACAAAAAAGAAAAAAGAAAGGAAAAAAAAAAAAAAACAAACCCCAAACAACAAGCTTTCTTTTCCCCCTTTTCTTATCTTTTATTTCCCATTCCTTGTCCTGTCCTTGCAGTTCTTGCGGCTACAACAAGGGATCCAAGTGCAGAAAGAAAAGCAAACATGGAAATCTGTTCCACTCACTTTTATTTGCCTCGGGTTTTCTGTTGTTGGGCTCGTTTGAGTTAATTTTGCTATTATTTCAATTTTTTTTCTCTCCTTTTCAGATTTTTTTTTTTTTGAGAGCAGCAAAGCTACCCTTTGCACCGTTATTGTGTTTTTTTTCTTTTTTCTTTTTTTTTTTTTAGCTTCACTGTCTCTAACTGCTGCATTTAATCCTGCTGCTTTTAAAACTGCACCTTATAGTCGATTTTTATCCCTAACCTTAACATACTAAAATATGCTTTAAATAGCAGTGTCTGGGGTGCAAACCTTGGCAGAGAATATTCTATTAAAACATAATAGAAATTTCCCCCCCCCAAAGACTTCCTTTAAACTATTTTTTTGGTGTGTGTGGCATGATGTTTATCATTCAGATTAGCACTGACTTCAGACTGGATGCAGCAGGTCAAGAGCTGAAGAAGCACAGGGCCCTATCCCAAACCTCCTGAAATCAGTGGGAGCTTTGGATCAGGCCCTACAGAAATAAATTAGGGGAAAATCCTGGGTACAGTGTAAAGGAAAATACAGACGAGTCAGAGTGAACGCTGCTTTGTTCAGTTGCAGTGAGGAAAGGGGAGAGCAAAATCCAAACTTCTTTCTAATAGTCTTACATCCAAGGGTATTTAACTAGGGTGGAAATCTTAAATCATCTTCAAATTAGGGCCTGGTTTGGGAGTCATTCTCAAAAGCTGGTCAAACTTCATTTGCTGCGGCAGTGAAAACACAATGTAATTCACCCCTATATATGTATATAGATGTATAGGTAACCATGCATGTGTTGGTGATGCATGCCTGCCAATGGATATATACATAAAAGCATCCTGGGGAGATGCATACACACATCATTCTAATGCTGCAGAAAGCAGATACAACATACAAAGACTGTCTTAAGAAAAGGGAATATTTATCCTCTGTCTCTGCACTCTTCAGTTCTTGTGTGCGCATCTGGTTGTAAATCGACATGTGTGAGCAGCCGTGTATGAGTGTGCCTGTGCATGTTGGGATGCGTGAGATGGAGCATGGAGGGAAGAGTGATGGGGAAGATGAAAGCATGTCATGACCATGCGTCAGAGAGCAGGGATTAGTGCATCCGTGTGTATTTTCATTAGTGCATCCGAGTGTATTATCGCTTTGCAGCCAGGTCACATCTACAACGGTTTTGCCTAATAAGAACGGGGGATTTCTATGAAGACAATAAAACCTAAGCTGTGCACCCCATATAAAACCAAGACTTGTACTTTAGGGGCCACGTGTGTCTGCCCATGAGACAGGGATGGTTGAGACTACACTACTCATTTCAAGTGTTGACATCTAGCAAAACAATCAAAATATTTGTCCAGCCTTTGCTACAGCACTATGTTATTCTTCCACTGAAACTATTCCTTTGTAAAGCTTTTTTCAAAGCTGTTAAAGCAAAGCAAAGATTACTATCAAGGAAAACGCCTGCTCGTGTTGTGCGAGGTGCTGGCTCCCCATTAGGTGGCATTGCTAGTTTGATCGTGCAGAGAGAAGCGGCTTCATGTACTGGTCAACTGCTGCTGCAGGGACGTGTATTTGCGTTGCAATTGAAAGCGTATTTATCTTTTCAGCACTTGTTATATACTTATAGTACAATTTGCTTCATCAACACACAGCTTAATAACTTTATCTGGTGAGTTTCTGTATCAAGAATGAAAATCAATACTTTCTTGCCCTGAACCATGCACAGCATATCTGCTTTTCATGCAATTAGAGGCATTATAAAAATAATTTGTTACTATAGAACACTTAAAAAACATAACAAGCATAATGTGTAACAGATTAAACACGACCCTTTCCTGTTTTCTAAAGGTTCAAACACCTCATAATTCAGCCCTTATCTTTTGGGATAGTTGCACACTTCGGCAAATTAATTTTACACACTTGCAAACTGTGGATATGTTCTGTGCTGAACAAAGGAATGATGACAATAAGAAATAAACACTCTTTAAATATATATAGCCCAAATTGGTTTTAATCTGAGAGATTATAGATGACATTTTAAAAATTAATTTAAATTCTGAAAATAAAGAATTAAATCTAAACCAATAAAGAAAAATATTTTTTCTTCTCACAGTAACACTCTGTGCATGGGAGTTACGCTTTTACATCTCATGCCAATTTTCTTTTTTTT
>JAVHNF010079710.1:0-12996 GCA_034783455.1 Micropsitta finschii | reverse complement strand
TGTGGAGATATAAACGTAATATGCTCACGGATATACACAGGTATAGATGTGCGTGTATATACGTATATATATTGTGATATCTAAGCCATTTTCGTATGAATTGCAAACCCTTAACCCTTGGCTGAAGCATCCCCTCCAGAAAACAAGGAAACGGCTCAAACCCGAGGATTTATTCGGGATTTACCAAGCGGATGCAATCAAACGGATCCGTTTAACCGAGGCTTTTCTCTCCCAAACTGCCCTCTAATACTCTCCTAAGCTTCTAGACCAATCCGAAGCTCACCGCTCCTGCACCGTGCCAAGAATGCAGAGGTCACTTCCCAGCGCAAGCCCCGAACACCCAACCCCCGAGCATCCCAGCGGAACGAAGCTCCTGATCCAGACCCGAGGCCTGCGGTATCCGGCTGGAAGCGCTTTGCCTGAACACACGGACCCACCACCGCCTACCCCTACGAGAAGGCAGAAGCTGGTCCAGTTCCAGCTCCCTCTACCTTCAGCACACCTCTCGCCTTCCTCCTGCCCACCGCAGCCCGGTAACGCACCGCCCGGCGCTAATCCACCACCGAAGGGCTTGGAACACCCCGGTAAGATGGCGAGAAAGTCCCACCGCGGCCTCTCCTCCTCCTCCGCCGCCAGCCAACGCCCGGCGCCCAGGCAGCCTCCCAAGGGAGCCGGCTCCCTCAGCGGGCAGCGGCACCGCTGCCCCGCACAGCACCCCTCGGCCCATACACACCTCGATGTACCCAGCGAGCGTGGCCGCGGGGCCGGCGAGCCCCAGGAGGAGCAGGAGCGGGAAGCGCAGCGTGGATCCCATCGCCTCCACCCGCCAGCGCCGCCGCCCAAGCGCTACTGCGGCCTCGGCGCCCCCTCAGCGGGAGCCGCCTCGCGAGGCCCCGCCCTCCCCCTCGCCTCTCCCAATCGCGGGGAGGGAGGGGAGTGATGTCACGCAAACCCCCCCCCGCTTCAGCCAATCGCAGCGCCGCAGCTAGCCCGGGTGTGTGAGGACTTCTGGGGGCTGGAGCCACGCCCCCTTATCGCGCTACCAGCCAATAGGCGGCTGCGCTGGGCCCGTTGCCCCGCCCACGGGGGGTTAGTTTCTCCCCGCCCGAAAATGGCGGCCAGTGCTGAGGGGAGACCCTGAGGAGGATGATCCCAGCCGGAATTCCACACTCTTTTAGTGTTAGATATAGAACATAAACACAGACCAGCTACTAACTCCTTACGTAGGGGAGTGTAATGAGGCACGGGGCCTATGGCCATGGGCCAGATGGGGGCCTATAGACTATAAACCCTCCCTCCTTCTCCCCCCCCCCTCTGCAAAGAGGGGGGTGTAGTAATAAAAAGAAAATAAGGCAATTTCCTGATCTTTTCTATTTTAACAATGAGTTTCCCCCCTCTAAAATAAAGCTATTTCTACATTTAGGCCCAGTTTCTTGACCCACAAGCTCCAAGCCCTGCTTGATGTGCAATGAAAACCGACACTGTCGCTCTTGGTAAGTTTTTATTCCTTTTTCTCCTTAAAACATTGGATTAATTAAAATTATTGGATAATAACCACCAGTTGCTTCATCCTGTCACCAACACAGAGGGCAAATAACCATTGGGTGCTACAAAGGCAGCGCAACACACACCATAAACCTGTGTAAATGCAGCAAAGCTCTTTGAATATGTTAAATGGACACATAACTATGATACAGCATCACAACCATCATCACCACCACCTTTCTCCTGCCTCTGGTTCCTTCCCATGCAGATGCTCTGCCACAGCCAATAGCACTGTTTAAAGGCACATTTCAAGCTTTAAACCCAATTGTGCCTAATTTGCACCAACACTGCTTTCATTTCACCCTATTTTAATATCACCACATGACTTTTATAGCAAGAAATTAAATAATCAAGACTTTCTGGAACGAAGGGCTACCAAGCTGCTGATACAGTCGCCCTTCTATACTCGTATTAGTGCCTTCTTAGCCTTTTCTTTGGCTTGAGTCACATACCTGAGGCACTTGTATGGAAATACATACGGTGCTTACACGGGATGGAAAAAAGACCAAACTCAGAATTAAAGACTTCCATTCTCAACTTCTATATTCTTTATACGGCTCTTAGAAACACTACTGTCTTAAATGGGTGAAGGGAATATTGCTGAAGTGCTGCAGCTAAGGGTAAATCTCTATACTAGATCAATAAGCAGCCCTGTTGTAATTCAAACAGCTGACCGGACCACTACTCCCTTCTTATGGTCTTTCACTACACTATTTCAACCCCCTTAAATGTCTTTTACTGCAGTCCTCTGGCACATGTAATTCCCTTCTCACCTTGGCCAAATTCAGCTGGAAAACAGGGGTTTTGGCAACTGATACATTTTAGTGCAAATCCTTGATTGTGCAATATAAATGCACATGTACATAACAGGACATTGAGTTAAGCTTTTCATTTTGTCTTAAAGGGATGTATTTTCCTTTCTCCCCAGGTCAAAATGTACAAGCTCTTTAGAAAGCTTTGGATAAGGGCTTTCATCCAAGGTTGAATTTATATAGCGTTTTAAGTGCTACATAAATTAATATACTTTTAATACTTACTATTTATGTAGTGCTTGGTGATCATGTTCACAGCCCTGCTGTTAGCTAATGCATTCTGAGGATGGCAGAAACAGCTGCAAGAAAGAAAAAGGCTTTTTAATTGGGGTTATGTGAAGACTTGACGTGGGGAGCAGAACAGAAAGCAAGGTCGTGATTGCAAGAGGTGCTCAGTAACCTGCAGCTCAAGTCACCAACGTCTTAAGTATAGAGGCTTGAAAAGGATGAGGGTCCTCGTGACAATGTGAATTCCCACAGCCACATGGATATAGCACTTTATGATAGGACACTGGCTGTTAACATCGAACCAAGTGGCATTCCCCAATGCAGGGATGACATACCAAACAGACAGCCGATTCACTTGGAGTATGTTTAATGAGACAGCTCCATTACAACAGTGTTATCCTCATTGTTCTGAAAAGCCATTTCCATCTGGCAGCCTTTGGGGAAGTCACAGATAAGCACAACGTCACCTTCAGTACTACACTGCAGACACACCAGCATGCAAGTCCTGCCATGAAGCTGCAACACAGCATATTCCTGACCATCAGTGCTCAGCTCACTGTGTGAAAAACAAGTGAGAAATCACTATTTGAAGAACAGCAGATTCCCCTCCATACACAGATCCGTCACCCCAAAAAAGGAGGTTCTTCTTTCCTTAATGCTCATATGCAACTCAGTTCATGACTGCTGGGTAGCAGGTAGGAGGGGAAATTGAGATGGTCTCCAGCAAAATGCAAATGTGGTCCAAGCAGGTGAGAAAATCCCACACTTGCAGCATGGAAAGGCTTTGGAGGTGGTGGCTTTCAGATGAGCACTTAGTCAGCAAAGGAACAGCAGGTTACACTGCTGCAGGGATGCTGACACTCACAGCGGTCATGGTTAATTCAACAAGTAGATGTATTCCAGGTAAGAATCTACAAGGCAGTTATCTGTTGCCTCTGACAACAGCACCAGTTGGAATGAATGCTGCAATGCTGCAGCATTCCTTAGAACACCTTTCCTCATGGAAGCTGCCACCTACTAAACAGGGTTAACATTTACTTCCAAGAATCCCATTTTCTATGCTTAGTTCCAAGGCTTTTAGGGCCCTTTTCCCAGTACATCTGTGCTAACAAAGCACTGAGAATGCCATGCTCACCTTTGACTGCTACTGTTTATTCTGTAAAGAGTGAGCATCTCTGCCCATTATCACTTGCAAGACCACAACTGTGTAAATGCAAAGAGCATCTTTATGACTGCAAAAACATGCCCTCTAAGGGCAATGTTAAACTCCTGATAAAAAGGGCAAACAGACATTGCCAAGGAATGTGTCTGGTACCATTAAAGTCACTGGGAGCAGCAACATTAGTGCTGAGATCCTGCCAGTACCTCCAGGAGAAGACAGCAAGGCTTTGAATAGTCTCACCATTCTATTAAAACTCCACAAATTAAAGCATAAAATTGATCTAGCCTGGAAGAGCTAATGTGATGCAGCTCTTTTAATTGAAAAGCTTGATTCAAGTCGTAAAGGGCAGATAGTATCATTCCTACTAGCTCCACGTGCCAGGTATGGACAATTGTGTTAGAGGTTGCAGAGGAAGAGCTGAGTCAGCCTTGGGTTTAGGAGGTAGAGTGCAGACAGAAATGGCCACAGCATGTGGTGGGCTTCTGTGAAGGGAACTCTTTCCAGCACAATTCAGCACTGTAAGGAATACTGAACTTGAATGAATGCTGTTCAGTTAGCTGCCACAACTCATCACAAGCCATGCTGCTTGAGGACAAGGTCTCTGCATCAGCAAGGCTGTACGAGGGGCATGAAGCAACGCAAAACTTATTGGCCAGCTATACCTTTATCCAGCATCCAGCTATGGAAGTGCCTGTGGGAAATAATACTCCAAACCCCACGAGCATCTGTATTTGGCTGCAAGATTTCCTGATGGAAGTCTAGGGTTTCTCTGCTGGTTTGCAGCTCAGTCTTCCATCTGTAGGGCAACACACTGCAGAGAAGGTGTAGGAAGTCCAGCAGCACTGAGACGAAGGAAACCACTGAAGAAACTGGGTTAAAGTACAAGGCACACACAGAGGATAAAGATGTTCCATAGTAAAAGGGTAACACAAAGTGCAGAGAGCTTCCAGGCCTTGAAAGATAACACAAGGCAGGCAGGAGTTTAAATAAAGGGGATTCCTGTGGGAGTACAGTGAAGGATGGGATGGAGAAGAAAACAGATGCTTCGCAAGTGGCGACAGATAGTAAAAACAGGGCTGAAAGGAGTAATTGTAGGCAACCAGCACAGCAATCTGTGAGGAGTGACACGGTAAATAAGGGTGGACAGTAAGCCTGTTTCTCCTCGAAGACATCTTTAAAAGGGCTTGGCAGGGAAGGGAAAAGTCTTGCCTTTATCATATCAATGAATCCTTATGTCTTCATGGCCATTTTCCTACTGCTCCTGTTCAGTGCCTTTAATCTGCCTTCCATGCAGGTGTCCTGAGATACTTTCTGGGGGTGTAGGGGGAAGATGAACATAGCAGTTTGTGCTATGTTCATCTCAAACAACACAGTCCTTGCCTACAGCATGTAACAGACCATTAAGGAAACATTAATAGTTGCTCTCCCATAACTGCAAACCTCAAAACAACCTCTTTTTTTAGGTCCAGGAATATTACTGCTTTGCTGAAGTACATCAGCACGGAAGAGGTGGCAACGCACTGGAAAATGACAGATACACCAAATGAGGATGCTTAAGGTGAGCACAAAGATGTGGCTGCTAAAGGAAGCTGCTGCTTCTTCAGAACTCTGCATACAAATCTCAGCAGGCAGATAACGTGCTAAGTCTACCACCTCCTCTGCTCTTAGATGGAGGGCAAAACCAACAGTAACAGTGAGTTGAACTGAACAGTTTCTTTTGAAGAGGAAGACTACCCAAGGCAAAAGCAGCATCTCAAAGACACAAGCAAGCCTTTGCTGGGATAGATTTGCACATCTGTAGGAGTCGCTATCCAGGAAATAACCTCTGATATGTAGTTCAATGAAGTACTGAGTAAGGGCTCATATTCAGGAGGCCAAATGCAAAACTATGAGACACTAAGCACCTTTTTTACCTATGGATCAGTTTTCTAAATATACAAACTGGGTATTTATGCTCTCTTTAGATGGATCCATGGCTTTGGGCACTGGCAGGATCTCAAGGCCTGAAGAATCATGCCTCAATCTTCTTCCAAGTGCCACAGCAAACATTTAACCTGACGGATGGAACTTGAAGGCAAGAATCTAGAGGTCTACAAATAAGGGCCTCATCCAGACACTGTGGGGAGAGAGAAAAGAAGCTGCTTTGCAGGAAAGATTTAGTAAACTCACCTTCTTACATTGCAGTATCTTCCCACAATGGGCTGGAGGCATCCTGTCATCTTCATCCTTTCTAGTCCACTGCAATGGCAGAAGTGTCATTTAGTCTCTGTAGATGGCAGGATCCATCACCTGGATGTCAAGGCAATCAAACCACGAGCCGTAAGAGAGCTCAAAGAAAAACACAATTAAAAACAATCCACCACCAACCGAGCATTATTTTGCACAGGTATTGGCTTATTATGACACAGATTTCTCCTGTTGTCCTTGGATAACCTTCCTCTCCTCTCCCCTCATCTGCCTGCCTGTCTCACTCCGACAGTCTCATTTCAACAGTGTGAAAGGTTGTTCATTTTATACAAGTCTTTCACAAGAGATAAAAACTCAACTATGTTCTAATTAGCTGCCGTTCCACATAAGTCACTGTTATTGCAGCTTTTAGATCAGACCTAAATTTGTCCCACAAATGTGTGTCAAATATTACAGTGGAATGATTAATGATATCACACATAATGGACGGATTAAGCAGTGATGCAGGATTGTTGCTGGAGAGGAACAGTTTAAGCTTCTTTCTACTCCTAATTTTTGGCCTGGATGGTAAAAGAACCTGAAATCGAAAATGAAAAACGGCTTGTGTGACTGGCAAGCAAGAAGAGATCTGATTCACAACCGAATTCTTCATTCAGTATTCACTGGTGGATTAAAAGCCAAATCATCCTAACAAACAGCAGTGAACAACGTTGAATCTCACCACCTCAGGACTCAGGGCGCTGAATAAACGTAGAATCATTTCCAGCAGCTTTGAAGATAAGTGCAATTCAACAACAGAAAACCTACCCCTCCCTCCCAATCAGGTCTGATTCAGTGCCTGCTGCATCAGGCAGCATGGAACAACCTGTGCTGACAAGCTCCTTGATGGCACACCAAAGTCACCCTTTCTTCCCCCCATCGCTTGTTTGTGCTGTTACTCAGCCTGCAAGCAACAGGGTGTGTTAGGACTTAAATCCCAACACAGGAACAGACAACAAGGAGTTTTACAGTGTCTGGATCTCATGTGTGATACGGCATTAGCCCTGGGATCTGTTCTTTCCCACCAGTGGCACAGTAGTCTTAAGTGCTGGTGTGTTTAACAGCAAAATAACTACACCAAAAATCCCCTCCTTACTCCTTGATATCCTTGTGTAACATTTCCTGTTGCAATCATCATTAGAAGGTGGCTCCCAACCACCCATTCTTTTTATGTCAACACAGGAATATTTACTTTAGCTTCCCAGAATACACATCCTGAAGCAAGGGAGTTAGTGCCTCAGGGACCTGAAGCGTTGCCCTCCAGTGCCTGTCACCACATCACACTTTGGAAGGAGCTGAAGGCACTTGTGATAAACTTGACAAAGGTTTCCTTTATCATCTTTGATACTTACAGTGAAAAAATCAGTGGGATTTAGGTATTCCCAAGCACAGGAATTCACAGTTTTAGACCTTGCTCTAAAACTTTAAATGCCCCAAATACAGATGGTGCTCTCTAGTGCTATTCATGTATGAATTTATTCAAGAGAGTGGCTTCATAATCTGCACTGGCTTTATTATAACCTTTGCAACAGAGTTGTTTGGGGGGCCATAAGAAAGAGAAGTGGCAGGAGTTTCAGAGCTTTGAAGCTTCTAAGCCAGCAAGAAGTTAGAATACAGGTTACTCTTGGCAATAAGAAACCATGTACTTGAAGTCTGTTCCAATTGAATACAGGCACCCAGCAAGATGCAGCTGAAAGGAACTGGGTCATCTGGGTAGAAGATGACTCCCAGTGTCTCCAAGGGAAGGAGTGGACCACATACAGCTTCAACCCTATGGCCTGAGGGGAGAACAACCTCCTCAGTCCAGCCCCTGAATCACATTTACTCAGAGGACAAGTCAGCCCTGACTGGTGTTTGGTTTAACTCTGGTAACTTCCCAGTTGGCTTTTCCCATGTCTTGCAAAGGGATAAATGAGAAGTTGCTCTTTCATTTACAACTTAGCTTTTTACTGTAATTTTCCCCTCCCGCACAGGAAAAGTGGGTATCTTGTGTTTTGCCATCCCAGTTTGCCAAAGCTTATTCCCCCAAAGTCACACAGTGATGGAGACACCAGTTCACAGGAGACCTTCCCACCAATACCAGCATATCCTGCATTTCATGACACAGATTACAAGGCTTTTTCCAAGTCTGGATTTTTCTACCTTGTCTTAGGGTTGACTCCCTAAGGTCTCCACTGAGATGGAGCTGATTGGCTAAGTTATATAAAAGGAGTCTTAAGTAGAGCACTCTACTGAGGTTTGAGTTTTCCCTTTAAAATGCAAATGCCTGGTAGTTAATTCCCTTTTGGGATTTCAGAGCTGCATTTAAAATGGGAAATGATGATACAAAAATACACTTCAGAAAGCATCCTGGATGAGTAATGAACCATTCGCCCCGTGAATACAGATTTTGCTGGTCAGGCAAACGTCTTCATTCAGCTGTGTTTCAGTAGCTCTCTCAAAACTGCTTTTGGTCAAGTTTCTCCTCAACCTATCACCTGGTACAGTCTCCAGGAGGACAAAACTTCACCATGCTTCCTATTTAACATCCCATTTAAATCTATCAATATTCTATCAAGTATCTTTTCTGTTAAAGAGCCTAATGATACCTTTTCCATGCTACCTGAAACTACAGCTGGATGACAGACCTGTTTGCCAGCTCCTCTGCTGACAGGAAAGGCTAAAAAGCTATCCAAGGAAGTGTCACCTTGACAAAGATCTTCCATCAGTTTTCACTTCCCAGTTTCAAAAGGAGTGTCTTCCATCTCACTTTCTTTTTCCATGAGTCCCATTTTACTCCTAAGGGGAAGAAATAATAAGCGTTTTATAAGGATAATTATATCCTTAGCTCGAACGGTGCTTAAACAACTACATGTGCACACAGACACACCACTACAGCCTTCTGCAGACATGGGGGATGCAAAGTGCTCTAACCTGCATTTAAAACTGAGTGTCCCACTCTTTGCATGACCAGGCCTCAAGTAACTCAACTGGATTCCTTGTATTTGTTCTGTCTTCTGGAAGATATGCCTTTATATAAGCCTTCAAAAGGATTCACTTCTACGCACACTGGCATAAACACATAGCCCATTTTGAATAAGCCTTATAGCAAGAAAGGATGGAGCTGTGCCATTGTGATACCAGGCCCACAGAACACATGCCTAAAAGGGAGCTGCAATGCCTCTAGCCATCGTTCGGGAGGTCTAACCCTGTGATCTAGTTGAAGAACTACAAATTACTTGTATTTGGATGCACTTGCCCAGGTGCAAAGCAGCTATGGCCAGGGAGAACATGCAATGGTGTGGAATAGAGCAGATCCCAAGCCTGGTCCCCCTGGCTAATGCTACCTGCTGATCCATCACTGACATCCTTGGTGTGGTCCACAATTAAGCACCATCTCAAACCCTGAAAAGCAGCAAATTATGCAAGTCTTACATCAAGTTTTGCCTCTGTCTGTATGAGAAAATAGACTATATCAAACAGCCAAACTTCCCCTTTCTGCCCTTCTTTTGTTTCCATGTTTTTCTGCAAATTATCCCAGTTCCCCAGGCTCTGTGCTCCCTTTTTCTGTTAGAGACCAACTTCAATCAAACCCCAGATCTCAAAGTCCCCAAACAACCAACAAAGGCTGCATTTGAGCATGTTAAATTTGAGAAGTCACAATAAGGGCTGTGGTAGGATACTGTGAGATCACTCACAGAGGACTATTACTTCATTGTGAATGAAAACAGCATCTGGCACAGGGCAGGAAATCATTTAACAAGAAGCACAGCAATGAAAAAATCAGATTCAAATGAGTTTATGGCTACATAAGCTCTTATTTTCATGTCATGGAAGGTTCTTGCATTGTTCAAAACAGGTCTTTAAAGTAAGGGAAGGAAAAGCACCACACAGGTTGAGCCTTTTTAACTCCTTCCACTCCAAAGCTTGCCAGTAGCTTTCCAACAATGGCATGATTCACTATTATTCCATAGGGAGAGGAGCCTGCATTCTGTACAGCAGAGGGCTCTTGCATTTTTAGGGTGGATTTATGTTATTAAGCCACATTCAGTCTTTAACCAGGTTTCCTTTAATAGCTGACAAGGAGATAAATCCCCAGCAGGTGCTGCAGAAATACTGCTTTTTAGTCTTAATCACACCTTTAATGGGCTTTTGCTGTGTGGCACTTGCCCTTTGTTAAATTCAATCCAGTTTTGTTAGGCATTACTTCTACAACCACTGGAAGAGAAAGGAAATAGGTCCAAACAAAACTAGATAAAGGATAAACTTGGGAAGGACAGCATGAGAACAGGCATCAGCAGCAGGTTTCCTGTAAGTTCTGCAGGGAATTACTGAGAAGAGGGCAGGGAATGGGAACCAGGCTCTAGGATTCGTTACAAAGGTGAACAGAAGAGGTAACACTCATTTAACAGCCAGCCTTTTGCATTCGGGGAGGGCTACAAGGATGTGAAGTGGCTCTTTCAACTTGTTAGGGTATTCTTGGATGATGCAGAGCTTGCCAGGGACATGAATTCAGCTGGATCAGATTGATCCGAGAAGCATTTGAAGCATACTCCTGTCCTTTGCCTGCCTAAAGACCTCAGCAACTGCAATAACAACTTAAGACAATCTCAGCACAGTAGCAAAGAGACTTTTCAGTGTAAAAACCAGCTATTGCTTGGATGAGCCTGCAGCTGGCAAGTCTCCCAATGAAAATGACTCCAAATTTGCTGTAAGGAACACCCTTGGTCCTTTATCATCCAGGCAAATTCACTAACCAGGAAATCCAGAGCAGTTTGGAAACCAGAGGGCAAATTCTGGGATCCTTTGATCAGACTTACAAGCCAGATCCTACCTGAGCTCCCACTGGAGTGCACTGGCTTTAAAGACAGCCTTCCAGAGCAAATGGATTTGAGAGCACTGGGAAATCTCCTTTCTACTGACAGCAAAGCTTTTGATACAGATCTCCAGAAGGATTCCTGCAAGACAAAGGCAGAGCAAATGCACTGTGATGCCGGACACAGGAGCACTCTCACCTGGAACGGCACCAAAACACATTGGGAACTGCAGCCCCATGCTCAGGCAAGCAAACCCTGAATTCTTCCACTCTGTGCAGGCTGAGGTTACAGGAGTTCAAAGCCTGTAATAACAGAGAAATGCCAAGTCCTGTCATAGCTGTGGGGGAAAGAATGCTCTCACCTTACTGTGTAAATCCACTGCTTTGAAGAAAGCACCTCTGTTTTGGGTCACACTGGCCCAGCACCTGGGCACACCTTGAATACATCACACTGGGTGCACCTGAAAAACATCACATGGGCTTTAACAACAAGGATTAAGCCTACAAGCAACAAAAAGGGGGTGTGGGGGTGTGAGTGTTAATAACTGGCTCCAAATAACAGTGTTATGTTCTGTTCACCAAAGGATTTGAGTGAGGCAGCTTGATAGCTTATTTCTCTGTAGCCTGCAGTCTGTATCCCTCCTCCAGTGCCATTTGACAGACAGCAGAGGATCTGCCAGAATTCCCAGCTTTGGGCAACTCTGTGTTTTTCCTCTGAGCAACAAATCCTCATGTTTTCCCTGTCTGTCTGGCAGCAGCAGGTTTCCATTTGTAGCCATCTGCACCAGGGCAGAGGCTACAGCTTCAGTCTTAATGCCTGTCTCAGGTGATAGCATTTCCCTTCGGTCAGCTTTAGAGATAAGGCAGCACTGAACTCACTAACAAGTCTTGACACTTACCATACATTCACTTCATTTGATACCTACTGTTCCCTTAAGATGCTTGTTTTGCAAAGCCTTCAAGCTATCTGCCTGTAGGTGGGTGGAATACACTTACTATTCAAATTCAGTTCCACTGCAAAACATCCCCTCTTTTAAACTAATCACTCACCACAGTAAATATTTCTCCTGTGCTGCAGCAAACATCCTCTTCAAGGACCCAGCCAAGTGCAAAGAGCTGCTCTGCAAAAACATTCTGAATGCAATTTCGAATGACATCTAAATCAATACAGCCCCACGCTGCTGCTCGTGGCTGCTTGCACAGGGCTTGCTGCAGGGTGAGGTACTCTGAAAGACCACAGAAGTGCTCATAACACATCACCTATATTGAAAATAAGTTGTTTCTACTTAACTATGGAATTCCAGAAGCCTATGAGGAAGGTTCAGTGGGATTTTGGCTGTCAAGCATTTGATTTTGTAACTGCTGTGCTAGAAAAAACAGGATAAGCTTGAAAACATGGGCAGCAAGGACTCAGAGCTCAGAAAAGCAACACACGCAGCCTCCTCCAAAATTATAAGCCAATTTCTCATGAGCTAAGCCCATAACCTTTCAACAAACACTGAAAATTACATGCTTAAGACAAGCTCTATAACAAACCTTAAGGAGAAAAAAACCAAGCAAACAAAATTACCTCAAAACACCACTCCTGTAGATACAAAACCTTATCTACAACACCCTATCATGGCCTGGAGGCACTTATAAATCTCACTGACCCTAAATAGGTTCACCTGGGGCCTCCATCCATAGGCCCAGGAGCTGTATTTAAGCCAAGCCCAGGGGCATCACTTGTTTTTAGTGCTTGTAGTGTAGTATTGGGCTTTGGTTTAGTGGTAGTTATACTTGACTATAGATTTCCAGTCTTCCATTCCAGCTTTCTCTTCAATTAGTCTCATTGATGTGGATTTGACAAGTGACCACTGGATTTCAGCTAATCCTGACTGTCCTCACTAATCTGCAGCTAATTCATGTCTGGCCCAAGCACCTGCCTCATTCTCTTTATCTTGCCTGGTGACCTGGATACTGAGATGATCCTGACTGCTGTTTCCAGGTCAGCATTGCTCACCTTGTTCAGGTGTTGAAAGATGACACCGAAGCTGGTGAGTACCTCCCAAGGTTCACAGATCCAGGCTTTTGGATAAGTGCAAAAGATTACCCAGGGGAGGCTTTTACTCTTAGAAATCAATAAGGGCTTTGGGAAACACATTGCATACGATGAAAGCTGCTTCTTAAAAGTACTGTTGCACCACTACAGTGGAGGGGGTAGTCAGTCAGATGGGGAACGTGCTACA
>JAVHNF010079708.1:4379-18707 GCA_034783455.1 Micropsitta finschii | reverse complement strand
GAATGGGTTGCCCAGGGAAGTTGTGAATGCTCCATCCTTGGCAGTGTTCAAGGCCAGGTTGGACAGAGCCTTGGGTGGATGGTCTAGTGTGAGGTGTCCCTGCCCTTGGCAGGGGGGTTGGAACTAGATTATATTAAGGTCTTTTCCAAACCTAAGTATTCTGTGATTCTATGAATAACAAAATGTGAATTTCAGCGATGCATCCTTCTGCAGTCAACTCTCCCCTTGCATCCATCAGCCTTGCTATGTACCACTTGCCAGCCTAGTGTCATGACCTGATCCTCTGTAGGGTGTTTTTGCCATAATTACAGGGAACGATTTTGAGTTTTTCCTAATGTGTTTGGTGGAAATCTTGGCCAGCCCTTTTGATGCCATTCAGCTTTGTCTGGGAGTGTCTGGGTGGGAAAAGGAGGAGGGTCAAGGCTGTGTTTGGGTGCAGCTTGGAGCTGCAGAAGGCTTATGAGGAAGTTCATTAGGGATTTAATTACATGGAGATACTAGGAAATGAAAAACTTGCCAGTGCAGAGCTGCCTCCTGCACAGGGCTGTGTAATGGTTGCAGTTTTTGGGCACAGCCAAACTCTTTCTTTCTGTATGTAAGAGCAGAGCCACAGAGAGGTGGTCTTTTGCATTGGTCAGTATTTGCAGAGATGTGCATAGCAGAGCCTGCCGGTAAAGGATGGTATGCAGAGGGGTGCAAGGTTAATGTATGGCATGGATTTATGGATAATTCTGGTTACACTGACCAGTTTCTGAGTTTGAACCTCTTGCCATTAAAAAGAGGCTGCTTTCCATTTAGCTTGGAATACACATACTGTGTGGCCGAACAGTGGGACAGCAGTGACAATGCATCATTGGCTCATAGACCATCAGTCAAAAAAGATAATGCTTACATCATTAGATGTGAGATCACTGCAGAACAAAATTGATAGATGAAATTAATTATGCAGGTTTTATATTAATCTGAGTTTCTCTGGCTGTGATGATGAGTCTACAGCACACTTATAAAATTTTTAACATATGATGTCTTACCTCACTGGAGAAAGAAGATCTTTTGGAGTGCTTTTAAATTCTACTGCCTTGATGCTGAGGTCTGATCAGTGTGTTGGGCTCTTCAGGAAGCTGCATGGGAGGTTTGTGGTTTTTGTCACTGTTATTTTGTCACTCGTAAGTGTTGCTGAGTGAGCCTGGGTGGTTGCATGATTGCTTTTGATTTAAACTTAATGCAGAAAAGTGAAGAAATGTTTAAGTATTTACCAGAGAAATGATTAGTATCTTTGATGTGAGGTTATTTCCAGTTGAATTTTCCGCAGACTTAGAATGATAATAAGAAGCACTGGAGAGCACATAGACATGCTTTCTGTGGTGGCTAGGGGAGTCTGAGCTTCAGCATCCTCAGGCTGATGAATGTGGTGGAGGTCATGTAGTGGGATGGAGGGCTGCAGCAGTCTTAGTTTTGATATCTCTCCTAAAGTTTAGTTTCTGAACGTCTGTAATGATTTTGTCTTTCCCCGTGTAGTTAAGCACCGCAGAGCTGTGGAAATCCATCAGGGCTCTGTGGTGGAAACTGTATTTAACAGTCTTCCGTCGTACGAGGGAGACTTGAGCATGGTTTAGATTTTTTCACAGCAAAGTACATCACAGGAGCTGTTGAGTGCGTGAAGGAACAAAACCTTCAGCAAATGCCTGTAACGTGTATGCAATAGGCACTCAGGCAGGGGGAGGTGTTTGTGGGGGAATTTCCAAGTTTATGTTCTGCTCGTTTCTGCTGTTTTAAGGGGGATATAGATGTAATGTTGGAAAAATAGCGTACCTGTTTATTTGTTTTGGAATTTAAGGTCTGCTCTGAGAGACAGACACATCTGATCTGAATGTGCTTGCAAAAGTCACAAATGCAAAGGCACGTTTTCTTTCAGTGCAGAACATCACAGATTTATTTCATTGTTTGCTCCTGTGTTGATATATGGTGCAAAAGCTTTAGACGTGGAGGTGAAGTACTACTTCTTGTTCTGGGTCTCTGGGGTGTCCATAATCAGACCTAATTTGGTTAGTTAGAGGCGCAGTTCTTTTTAAAGCAATGACATCTGAAATCTGCATTCATGCTGTTCAGAGACCCCAGGCAAGGCTGTCCACCGTTTCCTGGTGTTTTAAAGCCTCAGGCAATACCCATTAGGAAAAATGCATCACTAAAAGGCATAACTGTGAGGAATGGATTATAGAAAACACCTTACTGTGCTGGTACTCTGGAGAGCTACTGGTAGATGCAGAAAACACGGACATTTAGCTGGAGTTAGCAAATGTGCCTAAACGCTGTGCTAATAGAATGAGCTATTTAAGGAGGGAAGTTGCTGCTCTTACTTCAGGTGAATGCAAAAGGAAAGTGCCTTAGGATGGGTGTTGGTGGAGTGATGGTTTTGAGCTTACTAACACTGATGCTCCTGCTCTGTTTTGAGAGAATGTCCCCAGTGTCACACTGGAGGAGGTACTGAGCCATGCATGGGGCTGCAGAGTCCAGCATTTGTTAGTTCTGGCAGTTGTTAGTTACTGAATTAAAAAAAGAGAATAAAACCAGAGCAGCGTGGAGGATCTCAGCATGTGCCTGGTGCTAACGCAGGCATCCCAGTGGGACCCTGGGCAGCTGCAGGTGAGCCACCTCCCTGGCTGCTGGAGCTTTGCCTTGCTGCTTGAAAAGACTTAAGGATAGTAGCACTATGGCTGTACCGCCAATCCTACCATGTGCTGAGGAGCGCTGGACAGGCTGGGGAGACCGTCTTGTTCCCTTCAGGTACAGTGACTGGACAAGTGAGGATTCCCCTCCTGAAAAATTGCAATTTTCCAGTCTTCAGCCAGCAAAGAGAGAAAAGCTCTGAAATGATATTATCTGAAAGGAGATGAAAACAAGGAAATCCACTCTCTTCCCTCTGAGATCATGGACTGAGACAAGAGGAAAGCCCTTCATCAGATACTAACATGCTCACTCTAAAAGTATATGTAAAACATAGTTTAAACAGAAATGCAAAACTTGAGTTCATCCTAGTGTCTCCTATAAAGGGTTCGTAGTGTTTTAGATTGTTTCTGAAACAGCTTCACCTACACTCAGCCATTTTTATTTTAACTGTGTGGAACATGCAGTGCTATGAGCTTTGAGAGGACCTACCCTTCTTGGCCAGCCACTGAATCTGTCTCATTCAATTAAGAGGAGTGGGAAAAAGTTTGGGAAACACCCCTAAGGATGTATTTGGAGCAGTACAAGGTGGAGGAGCTTGTGCTTTTGGATGCTTGCTGGTACAGGCTGAGCTGGTGCAACTCCAAGTCTTGGGCAGCACATGTCCCCATGATGGGAGCTGTGAGAAAAGGATGTGTTTGGCTGCTGTTGCCTATGTTGGAGTCTGCCCTTTGCTCGGGCAGTATGAGGTGGTAAAAATGAAGGCAGGGAAGGGCATTCATAATGAAAGTGACCTTGTGAACCTTAATGGCTGCCTTCTTTGCATCGACTCTGGTGCTCCCTGAAGGCTCCTGTGGCTGGGTGGCTCTTAGTAGAGGCATCCTATGGGAGGGTGGTAATCTTTGCTTCCATAATTTGGATGTTAGGCTCCTATGTAACAAAATATTCTTGGTCTTCTTTCACTGTCAAGTGGTTTCCTTCCTTGTCCTCTTGGGTTATACTCGCTGCTCTGTATCTTCAATAGCAAATGTTATTCTGTCTGGACACACTCCTTAGGAAAATGTTGATGGTGGAGTTAATAGGAAAAACATTTTAATGTTCCAGACTAAGTCAAGTAAATTGAGACTTCATTCTTTGTACCAACCCACAGCATACTGTTACATCTCTGAATTTCTTAATTTGCATGTTTTGTATGTATTTCTTCTCATTATGTTCATTTTACTGAAAAGAAATACGGTGTTATTGAAAGACAAAGTAAATTAAGTACGCTTGGTACTAAAACAGTCATCGCAAAATGTATCAGTTATATGCACTAATGAGTACCCAGACCTTGGATGGTGCAGAAATAAACTGCTTGCTCTTTTTACTCATTTTTCAGCTTTTATTGGAGAAGTAAAATTGGAGCCTGCCTTCCTTCTTATACCCTGCTTTCCTTAAATACAACTCAAAGCAAGATCTGATTTCTTTCCCTATTCTGGTGGAGGCTTGGGTGGCCTTTTAGGCAGGTTTGGCAGGATCTATTTTTGGGGCGGATGTCTGCTGGACCCTTAGCAGAAGTCGAGACCTTGTCAGATAGCAGAGCTACTTGGAAGAAGTGGTGCTTGCAGGCAGCCACTGTTCCTCTGCCAGCATTTGCAGCTGATCAATTCATTACTCTGCTGAGTGCTTAAAGAGAATACCCTTGTGGCTGTTCAGTGTGGCTCCAAAACAAAAACATATTTTGCTCATTTAATAATTGGAAATATGTTATTACGTAAGATTTCATTGGTACTTTATGGTGCTAAAAGAGCTGTTGTTGTTGGGCTTTAACCCCATGTGTAACTCCCCACTGTTCTGCAGCCTGACTAAAGGTGTTGCTTAAAACCCAACAAATTTTAATGAGACTGACCAACTTCTTTATTTCTTTTTAAAGCATCAATTACAAATCTTGGTCTAAATATGTTCTGTGC
This sequence comes from Micropsitta finschii, assembly GCA_034783455.1. Taxonomy (NCBI): domain Eukaryota; kingdom Metazoa; phylum Chordata; class Aves; order Psittaciformes; family Psittacidae; genus Micropsitta; species Micropsitta finschii. The sequence goes on along the minus strand of JAVHNF010079708.1, from coordinate 14,094 downwards.
TCCCTCTGCTGGCTCAGAGGCAAGGATTAATGCCTTGCCAGCCGTCCCCGTGGGGAGCAGTGGTGGACTTGTGCCCACAAAGTATGAACACAGGAGCAGGAGCTTCATTAAAATTACAGCAGGAGAGACCTTGGTGCATCAGAAAGGAAAAGGTGGTTTGGGCCAGGAAACCCATTTTGTATTCAGTGGTTGTGTAAGGTTTTACTAACAGAGATAGAGCTGTAATTTGAAAATAGTGTGTCAGTAAAAAAGGTGGCACCTTTTAAAGGTAGTTAGCTTTTTAAAAAATAAAATAGGAAGTGATATCAGGTGATATTGGCAGGAAAATAACATTCTACTGGTAAGCTTGGGGAAGCTGAAGTTTGTACCAAGGTAGAATCAGGCTCTTTGCATACAATTAAAAGAGCAGAGGGAATTAAATGCGTTTTAGGTGTAATTTGATGCCTACAGTTTCTTTCTCTTTAGAAAGCAATGAATATGTGTTAAATTTATCTTGGCATATGAAAAAGATGTAATGACTTGTGCTAACAAGATAAAGGAGAAAGCAGCACTTAATTTCCTAGGTAATACACAAAATAAAAATGATTTGCATGCCTTCAGATGGTTAGGTACAACCTCATTAAATGCCGTACAATACAAACGAAGAATAAACGAGTTATCCAGATAGGACATGTTTTTGTGACTGGATATTGCCCATGGAGGGGCACGAAGTACAGGACTTGATCTCCACTAGCCCTCAGGTTTCTTATAATTGTTGCTGGCAAGGCAGTGCATTCAGAAACGTAACAATGTCAAGAGCATAAAATGGTGATGAAATGTCTGTGTAATGCTTCATGGTTTTACACAGTGGGGCTTTAGTTAAGGATGTACTGTTTTCCAAATTTCAATTGTCTGAGTTGCTCTCCCCTGTATGCGTAGCCCATGTTTGCTGCATAAGGTACAACAAACCCTTTGGTGATATTTACAGTCCTGCTCTTGTTTCCTTCTAGGGACTTTCCTAATATTTTTTGTTGGTGTTTAAGGCAGATTGTGCTGTTTGAGATTCTGGTGGGGCATTTGGTGTCTTTGTAGGCTACTGTAAAGAGTAATGGCCCTAGTAGCAATAGCGGGTAGTGCTGCATATATTGACTGGCGCAGCACTGTAATGAGGTGTGGAGAGGAGTTGTGTGCCCAGCTCACTCTGTTCAAGTTGTCAGTCACTGCTACATCATGGCAGAAACGGTTTATTGGGTATGATTGCCAAATTTTTCGCAGGTGCCAGATTAATTTTGATATATTGTACTTGCCAGCTACACTGGACAGTTCGCGGTGTCTCTGCTGGAAGGCTGTCAATGGAGGTGTATGAACAGTTGGCTAACATATCAGTGGTACTGTAAATAATTTCCTCTAGTATTTTCAAAACATCTCAAACAGGAAATATATTAAGGAGAAACAGGGAGGGGTTCCTACTGTAAGCTAGACTTCTCTCTGCTTTCATGCTATCTTTCAGATGGGCAAGGGCTGTTCAGAGTGACACTTCGCTGCTGTTCCTGTGCCCCTGGTGTGACATGTCCACTCTGGATATTCAGATCTCCTGCTGCTTCTTTTGCTATGGTCTTTGTCTCAAAAAAAAGAAAAACCAACCCAAAACTTCTTTACAGTCAGGCATTGAGATGCAGGTGATTTTTCTTCAAGAGGCTTGGAATTTGCCATTTCCAGCTTGTTTACATATGCCTATGATGTACAAATGCTTCCCTCAAAGGTCCCACTTGGCAAATGTCCTTTCTGCCTCTTCTAGCCTGCCCTGCTCATGTTGGTTACAGGGAACTGGTGTGTAATGCTAAGGCTGGGATCCTGCACACACTGGCCAGCATTTTGGACCTTCGCTAAACTTGTGCTGCTTTGAGTAGTGCTGCTATCAGGTCACTGGATTGGGGTTTTGGAAACTGTTGTGAGATGAATTGGGGTTAAAATGAAGATGTGTTATTAAGGCAGACATGGCTGATGAGCTAGTTTGGGGTAGAATACTTGGAAAACAAAGGGTACCAGTCACCTGTAATTCCTGGAAAAGTGTACTCAAAGCAGCATGGGGACTCAAGGTCCTGGCACCTGCCTCTGGTACTATTAACTTTCAACTTAGCAGGTAATCACAATCCCTAACGTTGCTTTGTTTTGTTAAATGCTCAGACTTTGTTTGCCCTCATCTACAGAAGTGAAGAAAAGCCTTTGTGCCACTGTCTCTGCACTGTCTAGGTTGAGAGGTCCTGGTTTCTCCTAAGAGCCATATCTTAACTTTTTGCAACTGGTGCCTCATGGTCAAACTTGATACCTAGTTCAGTCATCTGGATTTCAGGTCATTCACATGGTTTCTTCTACAGTTGCCTTTGTCTTGCCTGACATCCATGTATAGTTGTGCTCCTTAATCAGCTTTTGGTATGCTTTTAGAATAGAGATGTTTATTCTCTGTGTAAGATTTATGTTTTTTTGGGGGGTGGGGGAACTCCCAACCCTAATTTTCCAGTGAGTATTGGCCATATTCAAAAGCTGTTCTTTAAAAGCAGATTTGAAGAATGGCTTCTGCTAACACAGTGTGATATTAAAAGCAATCTCTACTGACCACATAAATCATGTTAGTTATTTTACTAGCTTGCTTCTTGTCTACTTTGCCATGATTTTATAGCAAGGCATATTGATGAATCTTGCTTTTCAATAACAGCCTTCCAAGAATTAAGCTATTACTGGAAACAGATCCAGCTTTGCTTTTTTATTTTGTAATTATATTCCAGTCTGCAGTGGAAGTTTGTTTTACCTCCTACCTCCCTGCTCGCCCTGGTGAGGAAGCCTTATGATAAATTCATTAATTTCCTCATGATACTTCACTGAAAGTACTGACCAGTTTGGGTTTTCTTCCCTGGTTTGTTAAAACTTGTAGAGATTTCTAAGAAGTTGAGGAAGCATTTTACAGAAACTGCTCATTTTATTTGTGTTCTAACTTTTATACAGGGAGTAAGTAGTAGTAGGCAGTAAGTAGTTGTACTGGGCAGGCTATTAGGAAATACATGGTGGGAGCAATCTGGGGACAGGGTAACCGTGCAGATTGTTTTCTGCTTCTAATTTCTGGGATTTCTTTTCCAAAAATCTTTTGGCACCACCAGGAAAATTCAAGAAATAACAGCAAAAAAATCAGTTCCTGGAAGTAGTAATTTTTCATTTGTTATTACTGTAGTGTTAGGGTGTATTCTTAGGCAGAAACAAGTGAAAGAATGTGTGCTGATCATGTAATTCTTGTGCAGCCCATCTTTGGAACAATGCAACTACAAATCTTTACTACTGCTTGTAGCCTTTTTACAGCTGAAATGTATGGACTGGGAAATAGTCCTTTCTGTTTGTGAATAGTAAATATATATATATTACTGTGGGCCTCGATCTCAACTGGAGGTTTTGGTGCTGTTTCCCTGTTAATAATCTTAACACTTCAGGCAGATTGTTCAGCCTTCCTCTGGGAAAGCGTTTTGAGTGAAACCAAAAGTGATACTTGGGGTTAATTGACACAAGATATTTGCATTGTATTTGTAGGGTCATCTGACATCTCTGGATGTAGTAGATGGAAACTGATTTTTTTTTCCCCCTATTTGCTGGTGATATATCTGGATATATCTAATAGTGGTCATTTTCAGTTGAATTGCTACAATTATTTTGTCACATCAGTAGCAGTTACTGTGTGCAGCTAAAAAAGATCACAGAGCTTGCAAGAACAGAAAATGTAGGCTCTGTTATATCTTTACGAGGGCCGCCTTTGTGTCAAGACAAGTTTTATGCAGGGTTTATGCATAAAATGTTGTAAACAACTGTCTCATGGAGCAGCTTGGTTGAGAGTCCCTGAGAAGAGAATCACATCTTGGTGCAGTAGGTTTGAGGTGGGGGTTGAGTAATGCCATTGTGATAGCAGCTGCCTTGTACTCGATTTTAGAGCAATAAACCCCCATCACTGTCATGTTCAACTTCTATAATGAGGGTGACAAAGATTATGAAGATGAGAATTCCTTCTCTTTTTTTAAGGAACAGCCTAGAGTGGCCATGGTGGCTGTTTAAAAACCATGTGTAAAGAGGCTCAAAGCACACTTACACCACCAATAAAAAAAAGTTGTGGCGTTTTTTTCTTTGAGAAAAAACCAATATTGTCAAACCAAAGATGAATACTGAAAGTAAAAAGACACTTTTCAGGAAGCCATCATAGAACAAGGAAACTAGAAAAGGGCTTGAGTTCTGGAAAGTTGAATGTAAGAATAAAATACAAAAGTTTGCTTCCTATCATCTTATTAACGACTGTAAGTAGAAGCCGGTAATAAAACCTTTTCCAAATAGATTGGCTTCCAGCTGTAGAAGGAGCATTTGAGAAAGATAGGAACACAAACGTGGAAACTAAACTATTGCTTTACGTATGAGAGGATAGCAGGGTGAGTTGTACATGTTGGAGCCTTTTTCTGCCAGAAGACTTTTCTGAGGAGCTGTCTCAAATCGAAGTGTCAGTGGAATAGGATTTATAATTAATTGGTGAAAGGAACTGTACCACATCATCAGGACCAGATGGTATTAAATCAAGGTTTCTAAAAGCATTTGAATGTGAACTTGATGAGCTGCTGACTCTGGTGCGTAACCTATTACTTAAGTCAGCCTTGATGCTGAAGAATAGAAGATTACAAATGTGACACCGGGGTTTTTGTCCTTTTTTTTTCCCCTTCTTTTTTCCTTCAGGCCTTGGTGACTGCTGCAGGGAGCTGCAGGCAGTAAACGTACGGGGCATATTGATAGAAACTGTAATAAAGAATAGACTTAATGAAAATGTAGCTCTCCGAAAGTTGTTTGGAGGAGGTCTCGAGTATATGGGTGTAGGTGAGCAGGCTGGCACAGGTTTCCAGGAAGGTTACAAGAAGGCCCCTCACTGAAAGCTCAAACATTTCAGGTCTTCCAGGTGGAGCTTTTGTGGTAAGCTCTGTGCAATTGAAAGGGATACAGAAAAGGGGGTAACCCTCCTCCCCCCCCGTTATTTGTGATTTCCTTCAGTTTCATGACTCCTGTGCTTCTCTGGGGTTCTCAGACAGGGACTTCGAATCTGCCGGCAGCAATACTGTAAAGCTCATCACAGACTGGTTGGGCATTCAGAGAGAACTAAAGGAGGGTGGTTAGTGCCTGTTAGAGCCTGACTTTCATGTATCCCCTGCAACATGGAAAATCCTTCTCTGACAGTTGTTAGAAAGTGTTACAGAGGGAGTTTTTGATACCACGGTTTTTTACAGTTCATTTGCTCTAAGCCACTACAGGAGGGCTTAGGTGGCCTTTTTGGATCTGGTGTGTCCACCAGATGCTTTTGGCTGGATTATGCTGGCAGTAACTCGGTTAATACAGCAGCATTACAGAAAAGCACAGTGGGTGGTACCTCTGTGGCATGCAGATATATAAATACCTATTTTCTTCGTAAGGGTGGAAAAGAGAACATATGGGTTCCCCTCTGGGTATTGTAGTCTTAACTTCAGGTTCTACAGCGTTTGAGGTTATTTGAATAAAAATATTTAAAGGAAAGAATAGAAGCCTTTCAGAACATGTGAGTCTTGTGCATTATGACAAGATAATGAACATTCAGCTTGTTCAAATTTTTCTTTGTTTCTGCCACCTTCATCATGTTGAAACTAAAATGTTCAGAGGCTGCAGAGAGGAGAAGAAACAAAGATATTATGATAGAGATCAAGAATTCACATTCCCAAGGTTACCTACTGTTTCTTGATGTGAGAAAGGGAAAATGGGTTTTAGAGCTGCTTGTCCAAAACCTGTTTTGATGTTCTGGTGATAGCTGTCTATTTAATACTGTGTTTTAGACATCTGATATCCTGACTTCTCTCCCTTGTTTCCTGTTAGGGTTGAAATGTCTCTTTTGGTAATCACTGTGTTGGCCACATAGCAGTTCCTTCAGATGCATGTGCTGTTCACGTTGCATGGAAGGGATGTTACACATATTGCTATTCCTACACTGGTGTCTGGAAGAGGAACTGTGAGTGCTGGAGTGTTTATTACCATTCGGCAGCACTTTCATTTGAGGTTTGTGATGGAATTTGCCAGCTCCTCTGTAGGACCATTCTTACTTAGTATTTCTGCAGCGTGTGTTTGCTTTTGTTACAAGAAGAACTCCAGGAAAGCAGTAGTGTGTTTACAAAATGAAAAGTGTTTCTTCATGGTGTCTGCAGCTTATAAAAGGCTTCAGGGACTCAATGCATGCAAGCCTGTGTAGGAGGCAACTATTCGGTCTGTATCAACCAAGGTTGTGGGGTTATTTCTCCATTTTCTGCCTCCTGACTCCAGCTTTCCTATTCCTTATTGGGCTGGCTCAGCCTGGGATGGCTTCTGGATGCCTATAATGCATTGTTCAATATATAACAACTAATGTTGATCAGTCATTTTTTTTGTTTATATGCAGTGTATAAGGACATCAGTAACTGTAGTAGAAATGCATCATTTTTGGTCAGAGGATAATTATATGCATCTTGCTCATCACAGATTGAGATACAAAAGATATAATAGCTCAATTTGAAGGGCTTGCATTTCCTTTTCATCAGTGGAACTTCAAGTAGGGTTATTTCTGAAAGCGAGGAGAACTTTCAGTACTTACAATTAAGAAAAGAGAAGTGGAAATGATTTTTAAATATATATCATATCTATGTATAGTGTGTGTGTACTGACATCCGTTAGAATTAATAAAGTGATATTTACAGAGTAATCACTTAATTTCTGGAATTTGCTGCAAGAAATTAATTTATTTATTTTTTGTCCCTCCTGCCTCGAAAAGCCCCAACCCACTAAAAATGCAGTTATGTTATCACCAGCAGTGACAGTTATGCAGCATAGGATAATTTTAACCAGCTCTCGTTTCTGCAGAATGTGGGATAACTTCTGTGAGGGATCAAGAAACTGTTCTTCCACCGTACCCAAGTCTAAGATTTGGCTGCTCACTTGCGTACGGTTTCCTTGATTTTAAGTGTGAGGCACACTTGGGGCACAAGCTGCTGAAGGCAGCTTGCCTGATGTGGCTTTGGCCATTGCAGCAGGGTTTATACACATGCAGGAGGCCATCTTCTCTCCTCTGCTAAAGTGTGGCTGTACAAACTAGATTTTAGTCCTTTAACTCTTTTAAATCCATTTTAATTCCTGTTAGGAGTTGCAGAGGCTTGTAAGGGCTAAGTAACTCTTGTTTTACTAGAGGGATGCTGTTAGGTTTATTGTCTTATCAGAAGCAAAAAAGAATCTTAAAGCAATGGATTGTCAGGAGTCCACGTGCTAAATACACCATTTAGGTTGCCCTGGTGGTCACGAGCTGTTGGCATGTGGGTTTTCTTGTGCAAGGGAGGAATTTGGGTGCATTACCTAGGAGACGTTAAAGCATTATGCATCAGGGAATGTGACTGGAATAATTCTCACATCAGTTATCTGTTGGAGCGCTTGCCTCTGGCCTTAGGTTGATCTAAGAGAAGTGTCTCCATTGGACTTAAAACTTTGTTTCTACATTAAAAATAAAATAATTTAGCCATGAAGTAAAATGCATCATCCCTTGTGCCATTATCTTCGTGTTATTGAAGTGCCTGTAGTCAAGTGCAGATTGAAAAACCTTGTCAAGCCCTACTTGGGGAGGTAAATTTTAACTGAAGAAACCCAAAATATTTACTGAAGAAAACCATTCTGAGAGAACGTTTATTAGAGAATTAAGTAATACTTCTGACCTTCCCGGTTTTCAGAAGGCACTGACTGACACCAAAGATCCATTTAATTTTCCTGTAAAGCAAAACAAATTCCCTCTGGCCGTATCAGTAGTTTCGTATCACCCTGTCTCTGTTTTCTTTTTATGAACCTTCCTTTAAAATGAAACCAGTGTCTGAACAGTGATAGTTTATGAAGAGAATACTTGCCTGCTCTCCGGTTCATTCATTAGTTGTCTTTCCTAGTTTACTTGTACCAGTTTGCTTTCACTCAGGTATGTGCCGAAGAATCTGCTTTAAAAGAGAAAAGTAATCCCAGTGCCACTTCAGGTTTTCCCCTTTCTTTCTTTCCTTGGTATGAATACAAATGTCACATCTAGTCCACTGCTATCGCAGGCAATTGCATCAGAGTCCTCCTTATAATCTGATCAAGTACTATTTCAAAATATGTTTTTAAATCCTTTTTCTTGTGGCTGTTGCTTGGTGAACGGACAAAGCATTCGTGTAGAAAACATTTCCAGTTTCTAGCCTAAATTTGCTTAGGGATTGTTTGTCTGTAAGGTCTTGTTTTGAAGGAATATTTTGTGAATGGGGTGACCAGGGCTGCCTGCAAGGCTGTACTGAGCCTCATGTAGTGCGAGCAGCAAAAATGCTTCTCTGAAGCTTTTCTAAGAGCTCTGTCGCTCATCTGTCCTCTGTCTAGTGCACCAGGTTTTTTTCTTAATCATATTCTACCTGATTGTGCCAGAAATAATTCTTGTTTTCTTCTTGAGTGCGCAGTTTTGTATGTGGTACTAAGAATCTGGGTCTGTATTTATTACCTATCCTCAAAATTATGCAGTTCTTAGCATATGACAGATGTCATCCTCTACGCTGACATGTAGCAAACGTGATTAGCATTTCCCTTTTGTCTTCAAATGGCTTTAATTTATATATATTCACATACACACACACACACATATATATATATATAATTAGAGTATTTCTCAGGATAAACCCTTGGGGAAAAAATCTTTTAGTAGCTACTACAGCCTCAATTTTCTTGTTCGTATTTGACCTTTTAACTTTAGCCCCTTTCCTTATTTATCTTAGGATTCTTACATTGTTTTTTTTTTTTTTTTTTTTTTTTTTTTTTTTTTAATTTTCTCCACTAAATTGGTTATTTCCTACATAACAGTGGCAACGTTGTTCTTTGGTATCTGGATAAATGAGACCTACCACATTATATTTAGAGAAATCTTGTGTTTTATTTGCAAAACATACTGGGAAAATGTGGCATGAATTATTGCTGGTTAACCCAAGTTGTCTTATCTTGTTTTTTTTTCTCTTTTCCTTCAGGTCTCTAATTATCTGTCTTTTGAAATGTTTTAAAACATTTCGCTACTCCTGAGATTAAATCAGCCAACATTCAGATAACAAAATTAGTTTTTCCCCTTTTTTTTTTTAAACAGACATTTACACTTGCTATTCTATAATCCTCTGGTACCAGTCTAGCTTGATATATTTGTTATCAGATTTGCAGTAATCACACCACATATGACTGTTCTGAAAGGCCTTTTCTGGATCCCTGAGCTGCAGTGCATTGAGTATTATAGTGCATTGGGTATTATTGAAGTATTATACTTCCTTGTTAACTGCAGTAGTTCCTGTGTCTATCCTGACTGCCTTCAGCATCCTGCCCTCATCCCACCCTTCTGTTATTGCCCTTACTGAAGACGGAGGCACCCTATCCAGGTAGTTTCGGTTATTTATCTGTGCATTCCATAACCCTGTTGTCAAGTTTGCTCATAGGGCTTGAGAACCATTTATAATGCAAAAGGAGCTGAACCTTTGGTGACTGTAATTTTGTTCTTAGGCTGCTTATTCTTTACCCGTCAATCTTTTTTTCCATTTCTTTTGAGCTTGTTGCTTGTTCCCCCAGTCTTTGTGTAACAGCTCTATTTGCAGTGAGGTGTGGATCCCTTCTTTCAACAAGTTTTTCTCTGGTGATTAGG
>JAVHNF010079707.1:0-11529 GCA_034783455.1 Micropsitta finschii | reverse complement strand
CACTAACAATCTTTACCATTAGCAAAGGATGATTCCTCCAGGAAGACTGGCTGTAGATTAAGTGCTGACAGTCAGACTTTATATCTGTGGTGAAGGGAGAGCTTTAAAAATACAGATTGCCCTGGGAAGAAATATTTGCATAAACATTTTACTTCTGCCTGTTATCACATCTCCCTAAATCCAGCCCTGCCTGGGAAATGAAAAGAGCCATTTTGCATGCTATGCACAACCAAGGTAATGGGAGATTTTCTGCTCTAAATGGAGATAGAAAGATCATATTCGGCAGGCGAAAAATAGGCTCTCACTTTCCTATAGCCAGTTTTGCTATCACAATCCTTAAACAGGGGGAGTAGGTTTGTACAGAGAAATAATCTCTCTCACCAGAAAAGTATGACAGTGCCTTAAATATCAGGCCTAGAAGGACAGGTAGCTCATATGTAAGAGGAGTGCAATACAGCATAGTAAATTCAGATTAATACTAAGCAGAAGCAACTAGTACAACAAACTCTAATAATGTAATTTTCCCCAGAACATTCTGCACTCTTTCTTTTCCATTAACTCAGTTTGAATCCATTGAAAACAACTTAGATGATTGCAGGTGATTCTTTGAAGATAAAAGAAATTATAGTCTTTCTTATTACTTTTATGTGCAACTCAAGAGCAGATTGTCCTGTTGATACAGGAATAGTTCAGAAATCCTTCTGGATAATTGTGTTTCTTGAAGGAACTGTTAAGAAATTTGTCACTCATATTACATATTTTTGGATCTTCAGTTCTTCTCTTCTTTCAGATGTTTTGGTGGGTTTTTTGATGGGTTTTTAACCATTTCAAAGTTTTTGTTTTGAACTTTAAGAAGGTTTTAATTAAAGTAAAAATGTTAACGGCGTACAAGTATTCATACAAACAATAGCAATATCTACCCTAGTGTTTACTTAAAGAAAGAATGTGCATCAGGTTGCAGGTTGTGCTTTTACACTAAAATATGCTGTGTGTGGTGTTTTCCCATTTTATTTCTTCAGTCTTGCCTGGCACCTGGCATTCACACCCTTGGGATAGACTGGGACTGAATGTTATCCTCACAGAGAAACTTCAGTTGTCAAAGCCTGTTATCTTGGAGGAAAACAGACCGGTAAATGGGAGTTCTACATCACCGTGGAAAATTGTGCAGCTGTATATAAATATGACAAAGGAAATAGAAGGAAATGGTAATCAATATGCCAACATATACCTACTGTCATTCGAGGCTGCTCAGACCGGATTTATATCTTTTGCTATAGTCACTCTGAATTCTTCTCACATTGAAAAAGTATTATCACTTGGCATCAATAATGTATTAATATATTCCTGTGTACAAAGCAGGTCGTAATAATTAGTGCAAACCTTAATTTGCTGAGACTCCATTACACTAGCAGCTCATTAACTTCCTCAAAGTTAATGACTCTGTAATTCATGAAAAGGGACACATTACAAATCAAATTGATCTTAGTGATTGTTGTATCGAACTATATGAACAATAGGCAATGTGTTGTTTAGCAACACTGAATCAACGACTTTCCCAGCACTCAAGTCTCTTGGGAGGATATAGCAGTGGTCCATAGTGTACTGCTATAAGTAGGTAGTATTACAGTGAAATTCAAGCAGTTTTGAGTGTGAAAGTCTTTCCTACATCATGGAGAATTTCACAGCCAGACAGTTTTGGTGGGCTGGTAAGAAATAGTGACTTTTCTCGCCCAACCCTGGCTGTCTGTACCATGGCACTTCTGCAACAAATTCCTTCATGGGGAAAAAATCGCACAGCTTATCAATGGAATTGCCCCAACAGTGGCTTGACTCTTTGCTCTGAATATGCCCTCATTTATGCTTTTCTTCTGCAGAACTGAGATAGCACTTCTCTTCTTTCTCACCATCATCATCACTGAGTAAATGAGTGATGGTTTGATGTGTGTGTTGAAGTGACTTCTCGAATGGATCTTAATCACATTGGCTAATTAGAGTCTGTGTTTGTTAATCAGATGTGAATAGCAGTCTGATTTCTCTATTTAGATAAATGTCAGCTGGAAAACCTCTTGGCAGATGGGCAAATGTTTGCTACCCACCAGTCTAAGTGGACATTTTAGCAGGTTGCAAACATAATTTCATAGCTAATTATGAAAAGATGAAAACAGCAATTCTGGTGTCCACCATAGTATCCCCGACACTTTTCCAAGCTTGATGGGAGGCAGCAAACTGTTGTATATTAGGGTCTGCATTTGGTATTCCTGGTTCCTCCTTAGACTACTTGTAGTGAATCGTGCTACATCGGTGCGCATGACTACTCGGCTCTTTCTCCCCCACAAAGTATATCACAGTGAGATTTCCTTGTTTCAGGGCAACCCAGCCTAGGGTAAATAGAAAAGGATTTTGTGCTTTGGAGAGCTCTGCATCAGATTGAACCAAAGCAGGTTTTTTTACAGGGCAGAAAGGGACAAAGTTTCTGCTGCCTCCCTTCTTAAGCTGTTTTATTGCTATCAGTACTAGAAAGATGCAGCTTCTTTCTTAGCTGCAACAGTATTAATGACAAACATGCATATATCTGCTTATTGTTATATATCTCTGCCTAGCGTTGCTCCTGTTTCACTTTGTGCTTTACCCTTCAACAGTACTGAATTTGCTTTTGGGGGGCAGAAAAGTGTTGTTTTCCCTTTTTAACACATGTGCAAATGCTCAGCAGACGTCTCCTTCCCTGTGTGAAGTCTTACTTGGACTGAAAACTAGGATACATTGCACTTTAATAAGGGGATGCTCATTTAATTTGAGATGCATATAATCAGCAGGTGAAGTCAAGGTACACTTTCAAGACAAAAACAGATGCACCTTTCGTGCAGACTGAACCTTAAGCTATGTCTCCCACATTGCTTAGCTTCAGATCCCATCTGGAATTCCGGCTAGAAGCATTGCTAATGAGTCCTTTCCCTCCTGTTCTTCTGTTTCTTCCTTGCCGAGGAGAGGCTTGGAACACTGGGCTGCGAATGCAAGGGCTTATGCAAAGTGTATGCAGTTCTTCAGGCAAAACAGTCTGAGAGCTATTATTTATTCATTTGAATAACAAACACTTTTCATACATTTCTAAGTGCTTTGGAGGCAAAACATTGCTACAGGTTTGCTGGGGCACCAGCTAGGGACTCTTAATGCCTTTTCAAACCATTTATTCCTAACTACAGTTTATAAAACAACAAAAAAAAATAAATCTAGTTTATCCTCACTTCCTTTTACTCTTCACCATGCAAGTGCTTGTCCTGGTATTGCTAGTTTGCTATTGTAGGGTTGCACACGAAATCTGAGGTACTGGGATTGATTGTATCTCTGTGGGAGAAGGAAAATTGGAATGGTAATATCTTCTTATTCTTGTTACAAGGTAAGGAAGCTCCCAGGACAGAGTCTTACAACTTGCATGTCATGTAAGGGCCAGAAACTGCAACTGAGATCAGGCAGATCAAGCTACCCAAGTACTCATCCAGGGCTGCAACCAAGAGGTAGAGACAGCTCCTTTATCAGCCTTGTTGTGTGGTGCAGCCTCTCTATATATTCCAGCTCATCTTATCACAGCTACAGCTTTTTCTGGTAGTTCAGATGGAGATAACTTCTTAGTATGAACGTGTACTGCACTGGCCACCCTAAGAAACCAGCATGGACTTAAGTCTCTTGGTAGAGAAATGGTGCTCAAGAAGTAAGCACTGAAAAACTTTGTTAGTGGTAGAAAATGAGTATGAATAATAAAAACAGATTGCTCCTCTCTGAAGCTGGAGAACCTCTCCAAAAGTAATATGGATAAAGACCTCTTGCTTCCCTTCAACTCACAGGGAGATTTTATAATTAACACATTCTTTCCCACATTGGTGTGTTTCTGTAATATCGTTAGTTTTCCATTTATATTAAATTCCCACCTTTATCCCCTTGGGGAGAGTTTAACCAACATGCTCTGATAACAGAAAGCTGGCCTGCTTTCCTGGAGGGGATTTTTTTCCCCTTGCATCTCTGTCTTTTAGGTGCCAGAAACCTCCCTTTCTCTTTGCCTGGTGCCTAAAATTAGCTAAATATAGCTCACAGAACACTAAGAGCCTCTGCCAGTTGCTGCTAGAAACTCTGGCATCCAAACGAGCAGCCAGTGGCTTCACCAACAGCATTGGCTCACAACCATGCCTGTGAGCCTCTGAAGGTACCCCTGCCTGCCTTGTATATCACCTTCAATTCATGGTTGTGTTCAGGTGTTGAGTCCTCTGTCTCTGCTCCCAAAGCAGAGCTAAAAGGGTGAACATTGCAGGCAGTGCGCCTCTGTATGTTGGAAAACAGTGTAAGAAAACTCAGTTCAAGATGTTGTGGAAGGAAGGGGAAGGTGATTTAATTTTTATACAGAATCTCTGAACATGTTGATTCACTCGCCTTCATAACCCCATACTTGTAAAGCAAAATATATGTGTCCAAGTCGTCTGGACAGGATCACTTGCATGCAGCACGGAGGCTGGGATGCAGGCTGCCCTCCTGTTGTCAGAGAGCAGAGCTTGTTGTGGGCAGTCAATTGTGCTGTTGCTTTAGCAGGGTAAAGATCTTTGGGGCTTTTTGAATAGAAACAGCATCCTTGGTTATCAATACAGACCATTTTTTAAACCTCACACATACAGCTCAACTCACATTTAGTTCATGCACATCTTAGTACTTTGCTATACTCTCTACAAGTAAACCATATAAGATACTGGCTACTTGCCAGGAACGCAAGTCAGAGAGAGCAGGCTCTACAGAAAACTACCTGTTGCCATGTCTAATTTTGTCCACTATGCCAAAATTTCCTTGCAGCAATCCTACTGATTAGCAATACTATTAAGGCCTGTTGCTGTTTTCATTACTTGTCATTACAGTTCCAACACAAGTAAGCCAAGGTCAGTGTTAGCAGTGCTCCCAATCACCCTTCTGTATCGCCACCCAGGTTCCTCTAGTTGGTTTGATTATCAGGTATTTCACTAATGAAGGTTTTCCTCCCAGCTGACCACTGATAATGACCACAGAGGAGGCCTTAGGGGCCTTAGTGACTCTGTTTCAGAAGTAGCTTGCTGCAATACTTTTTTTCTGCTATTTTGTTATCTTTTCCCTCTGAAACTTCCTGTTCTGCATTCATACAGCAGCCAAGACAGTGTTCCGTAATGCTGGTGTTATCACAGTTCAGGTGTGAAACAGTAGCTAGCTCTTGTGTTTTTTCTTTCCTCATGTTCTTGGAATCAGTATAAGTGGCTTGCAGGTGCACAAGAGAATATCTGTCTTACATTTGAAATTTTCTTCATTTTGTAGGTACTGTAAATCACTGCTGATGCTCAGACACGGCAGTAGTTTGACCCTGGAACACAAGAAGCATCAGGTAAGGAGAAAATCTGTCTTATATTTGAAATTTCCTTTATTTTCAAGGGACTGGAAATCACCAGGGATGTTCAGATTTGGCAGTGGTTTGGCCTCTGAAAAGAAACACTTGCTTTTAGGTGCTTGAGATCACTTGGGAATGTGCATTGTTACTTGTTTTTGACTTTTTCTCTTGTGTCATAGCACATTTTGCCCTCAATTTTCAAACTCCAGTAGTTTTGGGACCTCGTTTTTGCTGGTGAGGATTTGATGTATTTAATTTTTTGTGCCTGATGATATCTCAAGCTTGCCATCTTCCTGCCCTGTAAATGCTTGCTCTGGTTAGCTGAGAATTCTCTGCAGTTTGCTGCTGGGAAGGGCTGTGCTGCTGTCTCTGTGCTCTTTCCAGGACAATACCTGTTTTCTATTGTTCTGATGAGGACTATGGAGTTAAACTATACCTTGTCTCTGAGATGTTAAGGAGACTTATTTATCAGCTCTGCTCTGTGTTGGTTTTTATGTTCTAGGGAAATCATGAGAGTTTTCCACAAAAGAAATTGGGAGTTTTCTTTCTCAGCCAATATGTTTATGTACTGCAAAACATCTCAATTTCACTTTCCCCCAGATGCAACTTTTCTTCTTTTTGGAAAGCCAGTAAAGGATGATGTTGTCTGTCCTATGTATCATAGATTTCAAAGCACTTTATGGAAGGGTTGAATAGTTTTTTCCCAATGGTGAAATTAAGCACAGAAGTAGCAAGGTGATTAACTCCTCATTTCCCTTCCCTCTATACTTTGTAATGAATCTAGGTCTTCAGCGTTCCAGTTCAAGCTCCATCTAAGATGGTTGGAGCAAGCTAGGAATGAAGAGACCTTTTAGCCCCTAAATACACATTGTCCTTATTTTATCATAAAAAAAATAGAAAAATAAAATATAACAGACTCAGAAATAACTTTGCACCTAAAACATGAAGTCTTGTTTGAAAGCCTCCATGAATTTCTATTAAAACTGATGACAGTCTGGAAACTTATTTGTCAGGAAATCTTTTTTCTTCTAAGTGTCAAATGTATGTGTACACACTATCAAGAAGGGAGGAGGACTCTCTTTCTTATTTGGCGTATGATTATTCTGAGGAATAGGACAGAACTTGGAAAACAAAAAAGGGACTTGCTAAAAAGAAAGGAATTCTTTTATATGACTGTAAGGCTTCTTGCCTTCAAGCAGACTTGGGATCCCCCAGCTGCTGGCCTGCAAGGGCAGCTCGGCTGGCAGGAGCTGAACAGTGTTGCTGGAGAGATGCCAAAGATGTGGTGCTTTGGCCGGTTGGTAAATAGAGGCTGTCAGCTCCCAAATCCCCTATCGGTCTCCACTGCTAGGTGGATTGCCAGAGAAATAAATTGGAGGAAGGGAGTTTATTTGAGAAAGAAAAAGGAGGATTTAATGTACTTGAACTATTGCAGGAGAATAGTGCACAAGCAGTGCTGTGAGGCATGTCTAGTTATAGTTTTCTCTTTAAACGCTGTCAATTGCTGCAGTGCTTTATAGGTGATATGCAGGTTGCTCTGCCAGGCTGGTGGGTGAGAAATCTTTCTTATACAAACAAGAATGAGGTATCAACCTAAGCTGAGACTTTAAGAGTGCATATATTTGTTATAGAGGAGAGAGGTAGTAAAGAGAGGAAACTTGCTCCAAAGACTTCCTATGAGGAAGTCTATATACTCTGTAGACTCATGCTAAGGCCACTGAGAGGCTTACTCAATACTCAGTAGTATTGAGTACAGGACAGATTTTGGCCCCAGTTCCATAGAAGCTGACTCCGCAGCTGCTGCACTGAAGCCATTGCAGGTACCAGTAATACCAGGACATTTCAGGAAAGAGCCCAAGTATAAAGAAGTTCTGCTTCCAAGGCCTTGCAAATCTGCACGTCCCTATGACAAACAAGCTGATCTGTGAACTGAGTAGCTTGAAAATGGTGGTAGACTTGGCAGTGTTAGGATTATGTTTGGAGTTCAGTGTCTTTTCCAACCTAAATGATTCTATGATAATCTGTTTGCGTAAGTGTGTTCTGTGTAAATGTGCTGCTGAAAACATTGTCAGCCAGTGACACTGTCTGTTGTGGCTGAACTTTGGATCTTAAAAGCATTTAGTTCCTCATCATTGCCCCACCCCAACAACTCTTTCTGTAGCAGTTACAGGTCAAACAATAAGTGCTGCATTAATGTATGTGAAATAAAAGCAGTCCTGGTCCCCATGTCCCAACAGAATTCATTTCATACCCAGACTGATGGATAGGTAATTTATCCTAGAAATGATGACTTAGAGTTTGGCCATTTGGTATAGTTCCAAGAGGCACACAGTACATTTGGCTTGGAATTAATGCAGGAAAGGACTTTCAGACATTTTAACAGGGCAGAACACTTGAAGGAACTGGAAGGCATTCTTGAGAACATTCAATGTCGCCCTAAATTAGACCATAAAAAGTAAGTGCTTTTTAAAAGCAATTTTGCACAGTAGGGTCTGCATTGTCAGAGCTTCCTAGTGATTTAGAGGTTCTCCTTCCTTGCTACTCCTGCAAAAATTCAAGAAATGGGAGTCTGGCTGCTGTGAAAAATACCCTTGTCTTTAGATTTAGAGGAAAAGCTATATATATAAATGTGATAAACATCTGTAAGCCAGAACCCATAAAACCAGGAGTCTGACAGCAGAGGTGTGAAGTACTGTCATGTGAAGAGCAAATCTGGATTTTAACCCTTTTGGTTACAGATGATACTGAGTATAAAGGTTGCTTGTGCTCTGATGTGAATATACATCCTCATATTCCCATTTCCAGTCCTCCCTCATCTCTGGTCTTGCTTCTAGGCACTTTCAGTAGATGTTCAGCTCTTCTCTCCCCCAACTTCTCCCTAGAATTAAAGGAAAACATTGGTAACAACTCATTTT
This sequence comes from Micropsitta finschii, assembly GCA_034783455.1. Classification (NCBI taxonomy): domain Eukaryota; kingdom Metazoa; phylum Chordata; class Aves; order Psittaciformes; family Psittacidae; genus Micropsitta; species Micropsitta finschii. The sequence goes on along the minus strand of JAVHNF010079707.1, from coordinate 3,225 downwards.
TATGTGGCTCAACAACTTGCTTTGCTTCTCTGCAAGAACAAATGGAGACTGTCTTAACCCCATGTCCTTACACTTTGTTGTTAAACACAAGAATTGTTTCTTTTGGTGACAGGGCTTTATTCAAATATAATTAGCATATAGCTTGCTTCACTGGATCTAGTAACAGCTGCCTAAAGCACCCTCTATGGCCAGCATCTCTCTCCCACTCCTTTTTGAACAGTTTTCTTATCCCCTTAACTTCCGCCACTTGGTCTACTCCTGCTTTTTCTTCCCTTTTTTTTAGGTCACCTCTTATTAGTTACAGTGCCACCTCCTTTTCTGTTCCTGGGATACTATGGAGGGATAATATGAATGGGAGCTGCCTCGTATATGGGACAACGCTAAGGCTAAGCTACGCAGAGGCTTCAGTGGGTTAAGAAAACAATGTGGAGAGGAATTAGTGTGGGGCAGCAAGACACTGGCCTTTCCCAGAGTCTCAATGAAAAGCCCTTTCAAAGCCATTTAATTTCCTCTGTCAGTGGATAGACTGGATGACCCAGGGGACAAGAGACCTCTTAGTTCCAGTGTACACCTTTTCACTCTGTGTCGACTTAACAGGGTTTCCACTTCTCTGAAAACGTGCGCATGCAACAGTGAAAAACTAAAATCAGCCTGGTAAATAAAATTCCCTTTCCCCATCTAGTCCTTAACAGGGAAGGACAAGACACAAACATGGCTCTAAAGACTTATTCTAATCTCTAATGACATATGAAGCTAGGAACAGGCAGAGGAGTAGCTCTTAAGCACAACAGCCAAGAGCAAAAGAGAACAGAGTAATTTTTTATATCTCTAATACTTTTGTCATGTCTATTAGTGTAGCTCTTAATTGCTGTAGTAGTAGCTGTGCCTTAGAGCTCTGCCACTGAATCAGGATCTTTTCTGTCTCAATCTCCAGGTCCTGGCTAGAGTCTGTGTGTGGGCTTTGTAGCAACACAGCTAAATTGATGCAAACTGGAAGTGTACATTCATGCTTTACATGACTGTAGCTCAGGACATAGGTAACCAGGCAATCTGCAAAAAACTGAAGCAATTAAATGTATTCCAAAGCACTGACCTGTTGATTATCTTCTGTCCCTCTATCAAGCTACCAGCTGTGTGGGTGCTCCCAAAGCTGTGCTGGTCAAAGAAGGTTGAGTGCCTTGCTGTCACTACTTGAGGCTATTCTATCTTCAAGATGACCTTGATACCTTCTTGAACACTTGCAGTTGGGAATGGGTGTGTGTGGAATCTGACAATACAAATCTTTGCAAGAGAAAGTCAGCAGAAGGCAAGGGAGATATTGCACACTTCTGTATTAGAAAGAGTCCCTGCTGAGGAGTAACTTCATATCTCCATTTAAGCGCATGTTGCTGAATTCCATCTGGAAAATTCATTGGGTAAAACTTTGTGGCTTGAGCTACTGCAGGTCAAGAGATCAGAATAAAATGACTGCAGTTGCCCTGTCTAGCTGAAGTGTCTTAGGGAAAACTGAGAAGCAAGACAGCATCCAATCTTAGTTTTGTGAGTGAGTCAGAGAGAGCTGTAAACAGATGTGGGGAACCAGCTGCCGTTAACATCCTGCTCTGCTCCCACCAGGCAAAAAGAAAAACCATACAATCGACAAGTTATTTTAACAAGGTGGTGAAGGGTAGGCAGAAACTCAGCAATCTGCATACAAAGTATTGAGATAATGAAAAAGTCAAATTAAAAGCATAAATCAGGTACCTCATGGTTTAATCATGAAGGCTGGCAGAGCTACAATATCCTTTACAAGAGCAGATGTCTCTGCAATGGCAGAAGATTTTTGCTGGAGGAATTGAGATGAATTCTGACACCCCAGATAAATCTACACACGGCATTTCCTTTTCCTTCTCCTACTGGCTTTTGGGAGCATCTTAAATTAGAATCACCACTTGTTTCCATATCAGGAATATGTCCAAGGATGGTGCCAGGAATCTGTGGTCTGTGCCAGGCTTGCACTGTCTTGGTTGCAAAAGCTGCTTTCTTCCCATCTTCCTAGATCTTTAGTTCTGGAGTTTTAATTGGAGGTGAGCAACATCATAATCCTCTGTCAGCCATGAAACCCTTTCTCTGTTCATCTTGCCAAAAAGCTGGGGGAAGGGGGAAAACAAACAAACAAACAAAATAAAAAAAAAAAAAGAAAAAAAAAAAAAAAAGAAAATATTAAGTCTATCCAGGAGAAATGAATGAGGTCAAACTTGAGAGCAGTGTCTTGCCTTGCATAGCCTGGCAAGAATTCAGCATAGCTTTCATTTCTATCCCCCAGGTTTTCATGGAATGCCAGCTTACACGACTCATCCTCTTTTGCCTTGTTCATGAAAGGACTTTTGTGAGAGGAATTGGACTCAGCAACAGATGAGCTGCTTTTTGTGTGTCCCTCTTACCGTGTGGCAAGGTGTCGCGCAGTCAGGAGCTGAAGGCTAAATACTTCCAGTAAGGGAGAGGAGGGCCAGGTTTTTTTGAAGCTGTCATTTAAAACCACTCCAAAGAACTCTGCAGACAAATTCTGAAGGTGAAACAAATACTGAAAGGTGGTGATTAGAACTGAGCCCACTTTGCACGAGAGAAAGGGCTTCAGAGCATTTGAAAGGAGGAAAGGAAAAATAGTGCCACTGAAGGACCAGTAAAGAGTGACTGGATCTTCAGAAACAAAATGAATGCATATATCTATAAGAGGCTTAAAATTATGAGACCCTTACAAAATGGGGTCTCTGTTCTGTTGGTAGGGAATGTGAATTTGACTGAAAACTGACTGCTGGAAGTGGTACAGCACCAATTTATGTTGGTGTTTTCTGCGCTCTGACTTTTATTACAATGAAAAAAAAAATAGCACAACTGTCAAGAAGGCTTGGTGGGCTGAGGTACTAGACATGTAGCTGACATCAGAGAGAGGAACGTAGGTAAATGCTGTAGGTTGCACTACCTGTAAGGTGGCCTTCCTGACCTCCACCTCTTTCTCTTCACACCAAATGTCTGTTTGCACTGAAGATGTAGCAGAGAACTCTACTCTGGGGAGGAAGAACAATGTTTTAAGCCAGGGAGAAGCTTTCTCTTCCAGCTGCCCTTTTATATTTTTTTATCTATATTATTTATTATCATATTAGTTAATGTCAAAGGCCCTAGGCTGTAGCAATTAGCACTAATAGATGATTACACAGCAGAGGCAGTACATAAAGATAGTGTTCA
>JAVHNF010079706.1:0-19177 GCA_034783455.1 Micropsitta finschii | reverse complement strand
AGCCTATATTTATCAGAACAGCTCTTGTATTGTCTAGGTGTGCACTAATGTGATGGGGGGCTGGGCTCCTGCATTGTGTGTGTAGATGTCCATATCACTGACAGCCTCATTTAGTTATCTGCAGTCTGGATCACAATGCCACCTCTGTAGTGTGTGCAGACAGGAAAGGCAGGATTTGGTTAAGTTTGTGGTTATTTCTTCTGTAGGGCTGTGTCGAGGGGTATGTGCTAGAGCACCCCATGCATGGAGAAATAACCCTCCCTTCTATGCATCTGTATATATGTATGTTTATGTGCACGTACACACACAGAAGTGGGGATAAAGCATGTTTACATAACTGCAGCTGCCCTGTGTATGCGTGCATCCGTGCGGGCATGCAGAGTAGGTGCTATGCAGTGAAGCAACTTTACCTTGCTTATATCTACCTGCAGTTAGAGTAGTGCAGTTTATCTGTGAGCTGAGGTGTTAGTAACCCAAATTCAATCTGAAGAGTTTTAAAGCCCACAGATAACCAAGGCAGCTAGTCACATAACCACTTCTGAACATTTACCTTCATCTTCTCTTATGTGTCTAATGTGCCAAAAAGTGCAATTTGGACAGCTGCAGAATGGAGTTTGAATCCACTAAGAAGTTTTGAAGGGGGGTGGAGGGAGAAGGTCTAATCTCTGACATGATTTGGAGAGGAAGGAAGTGCCGGCATTGTAGTGTCCCATCTCCCCAACCTCTTCTTAAACCGTGCACCCAATCTATGGAAATGCAAGATTCAGTTCTTTTCTTCCCAGGAAGATGTGGAAGCAGGGGAGAGGGTTTGGACCTTTGCTTCCCCCTGAAGCGCCCTTGCTCCCTTGCTTTAGGGCAAGTTACAGAAAAGTTTTCCTGTTGAGTTGTCTCTACTTTGCAAGAGCAAACACTTTGTGGAGAGGTGACCTTTTTTTTGCCTGATCAGATTGGGGAGGCTTGCTCTTTGTCTTAGCAGACGTTCAGATACTTTATGCAGGGCTCAAGAGCTCCAGCAGTAGAGCTGGGGAGGGTCTTCCTCCCCCCAGTACCTTTTAGCTCCCTGTTTAGGACTGACCTTTCAGTGGTAACCTGATCTTTTGTTGCTGCAGCTTAAATCAATTATTTACAGTGCCCAATGCCTGCACACCTACAGTGATTTGGGGCTACCTTTACACATCGAGCATGCTGTTAGAAGAGGGAAAAGAAGCCTCAACCACACTAGTTTTCTTTAGATTTCCTAGCACTGCTGTGCCAGGGTGCTGGGTTTGTGTTCAACAGCTGTGTAACATAAATGAGCTAAATAAAAGGGACTTATACTGAAGCTATCAGAGAACATGGGAGGTTGAAGAGAAAGGTTTTAAGGGGGGGGGGGGAGTCTGTGAACAGTGCTGGGACCGTTACTGTTAATAGGCTGGAAAGAGTCTTGCCTCATTAAATATTCAGAGTAAAAGGGGTAGTTGCCAGAAAGAGAGATGAAAATGTGATTCTTTTGGTGATGGCAAAGAAGAGCTTGTTGGTTATGTTTGTGCTTTGTGCTCTCTTTGGAGTAAATGTACTTTTATGTGGAATTTAGGGAAAGGGAGGTTCATTTCACTTCTTTTGTATTGACTGAATTGTGTGCCAATTTGTTTTGGTTTTATGCTTGTTTATTAACAGATGAACCATGTTACTCTGTCTTCCTTGCTGTATATATACTGAGAGCCCGTGGTGACACAGGCTGCTTTGCAGCCCAGCTTCAAAACAAAGTTTTATTGATACTGGTGATTTCTTTCTCCTTAATGAAAGCTCAGCAAAGGTCACTGTTGACTTTTATTATGTCAGCTGCTTTTCGCACAGTTTCCCCAGGGCAGCATGGATGCTCTCAGAAGATTTCAGGCTGTTCCTTGTGTTGTTTCTGTCCTTCCTCGGTGATGCCCTCTTACCATGTTGTTTTTCTACCTCCTTTATTTCATGTGAGCAGTTGAAAATACTGAACCTTCAGAAACTTCTTATGCCAAATAACGTGCATTAACTTGTTCTTCTTACTCGTCACTTTGCCAGCTACAGGTGCCCTGGGTCCAAGGACGTGGTTCAAAGCCGCTGTACTGTTCAATTTCTTGATATTGCTGAATAGGAATAATCAATCCATGAAGAATGCCAGAGGACTCTATTGTTAGCATTTATGCTAGTGTGGACCATACATAAAGATCATCATGGGTCTGGGATTGATGCATTACGAGAACTGTGATACCATTCAGCTTTTCCACCCTTTCGAAGAAAACCACACTTTGTGATGTGTCATTTGTACGTTATCTTAGAAAGACGCAACTCTGCAGAGGCTGGACTGGCTCTGGCTTGGTCTATCCTTAACCTCCACTGGTAGAAAGGACTGAGAAACTTGAGTAAAATGGTGATGGTACAATCCATGTGTTTGACCTCACCCAGGATGGTTTTCAGTCCTTCAGTCCAGTATTTCCAGGTGATGTCTTTTTTATTCCCTATCCTCTCGTTCACTCCCTTCTTCCTTCTACATCCAAGGTGTGTTGAGAAGGAGGCTCAGCTTTGCCTTTCTGTTAAGTCCCAGCTTTGGCATTTCTAGGCTAGGGCTAATGCGGCAGACTGTCTTAGAAAATCAATGGGAAATTTCAACCCCAAATTGTTTGTCTCTGTGCTAAGGGAGTTGAGCCATTTCTGCAGTAACTCAGGGTTCAGATGTATATTTGAATCTTAAAGCAGCTAAGCTGGTTCTTAATTTTAAATGTACAAATGTTCTTACTAATTTCACAGTAAAGGCAGCTCAGGATGATTGCAGTCATCTTTAGTAGCGCTAAATGGGACTGGATCCAGTAGCTTGCTGGCTGGAGGCATCTTTCAGCTCAGCTGTGGTGCTCCCAGTACCAAGACTTGAACCTTCCAAGTTTATAGCTGGCTTCTTCAGCAAATCTTTGGGTTTGTGCCTTGTGTTTTGATGCCTGCTCCACCATGGTGCTGCTGTGTTATTTCTGCATTGCAGTGTTCAGATGCTAAGGCAGGATGGGCTACACTGGCTCATCTTGTCAGGAGTCAAAGGAGAAATTGTGGATTTGTTACTTCTCAGTTGGAGCCTGGTTGCAGTATTGCAGCTTCACCATTGGGCCCTAAAACGGTTCTGGAGATGTTTCTAACAAGCTTTGTTGAACTGGCTAAACAGGGTTAGACTTAAGTGTAAGGTATATATGGTGAAGAGTGGTGGGGAAAAATGTTGTGACATCTGGCTGGAAGGAGACCTACAACGAGTCTTCTGGGACAGCAGAGTAGCAGTGTACTAAGGGTTAACTCAGCTGAATGTGCTTTTTGACAGACTGACTGAGGAGGTTGTTTCTAGATGTTGAAATCAGTAGAAGAGGGGAACTTCCAGAGGGGCTGAAATAATTTATCTGTGTGTTTCCAGGATTAAGCAAAATGCAGATGTTTATTTGTATGGCTTTGTCTTAATACTGCTTTTTATACTACAGCAGTTAGTAAAAATGAAAGTAAAACTTTACTTACTCTGTAGTTCTGAAAACGTGATATAAATTTTATGGTAATATATACTTGGTTCTCTTTCTTCTGTGACTATTTGTATGTAGCCAAGCTTATTGTGCTTGTGAATACAATTTATGCATTTTATGCTGTTTGCAAATAACTTATTTTCTACTCACAGATGTACATAAAGTCAGGCAGGAAGATAAGTGGCATTCTATAGTGAAAACAATAGTCTTGTTTGTGTTAGCCTATAGACAGCAGGATCCTGTGATACTTGGAATAATGAAAGCACAGTTTATAAAAATAGATGTTGAGGAGAATATAGCTGGTTTATGATTGTGCTGGCTTTTGTGAAAAGCTGCTCTTATTTTCTGTATGCCAGAGAAAGTTAAACGGGTTAAAGGACAGTACTTTTGCATTATTTTGCCATGCTGTTGTTGCCCAATAGATCATTTGCTATCACTGTGTACCACCAAAGAAGTAATGAAAAGTTCCCTGTAAATAGTTTGAGTGCCTAACCTCTGTAAGGTTTGGTATAAAAGGTCACTAAATTCTGTTCACTCACTTGCCTTTGACTTTGGTCGTAGTATGTGGTTAGAGGTTCCTTTTCTTGTAAGAAGAAGTTATCATTTGACTTTTATTTATAGATTCCTTTGGTTTTGGGGAGGGGGAGAAGGAGCACTCTGCTGTACAATCTTCCATCACTACATCACCGTGGTGCAGGATCCGTAAAACAGCTTTGAATGTCTGTTCCTACAACCATATCAGATGATTAGGAGCTTCATCTTCTCATAAAGCGTGACTGTTCTAACTAGTGTGTGTGAGTCTCTTTGAGATCAGATATTTTACACTGCTGCTGGCTTAAGTGGTATTAAGTCATGATGATTAGTTTTGCATTAAGGGTTTTGTTACCAGTTTGGGGTTTTTTTTTAATAAAAAGTAATAAAAGATTTCTTTATGGCTTTTAGTAAGTTTGCTGGATCTTACACATGTAGTGTGCATCCTGGTAGTGTAGTATCTACTGTAAAATATTAATATCTTACAGAATGATGAATGACTATGGAAAAATATTCCAGTTCCTAATGCACATGGGGAACTTCTAAAATCTGTCTTACAGTGCCTGTACCTCCAGTTTTCTTCATACTTCATGAGCTTATTAGGCAGCCTGCATCTCCAGCACTTCATCTACCCTGATTTGACATGGACAATGTTAATTGTTACTGGCCTTAGAAAGTTACTGGACTTTGTTCACACATGTGACTTCAATTAATATAACAGAAATGATTATAAGTCCGTGTTGTGTTCCAGCTCTGGTTCTTTCTGGACCATTAGTTTAACCCCTGTTTTAATACAAGTTTCCATTTGGAATCTGAGGAGGTTCTTTTATTTGCCCAGTGATCCTTTGGAGTGAAGAAATCCCTTCACTGATTAGAGGGAGTGACTTAAAATGCTTTTATTTCATCTTATTTGAAAGTTACAATTTATTTCTAGGCAGTAACCAAACTAGAAGTTGTACTCAATTGTTTTCATACCTGTCCTCTCTTCTGAAAGAGCTGGTATGTCCCTATTGACACAGATTCACCCACTTCAAGTATGTCTGCAGGAAATATTAAACTATATATTGTATGGCCATGTACTTTCTTTTCAGACTGGTGTACCGAACGGTAGGAGTCTGGGATGGGTAAGCTGGTCTTAGTTGCACTGTGCTGGCATGCATGTGTAACTTCTTAATGGCATTCTTGAATTCTAAAAGATGAGGCCAAGTAATTACATTTAGAGAATTTACCCACGATTATATGGTTGCAGTGCCAGAGCCCTGCTGAGCTACGGGGAAAACCTTCTTAAGTACTCAAGTCATCCTGCAAAATGGGAAGGGCTGGGGTTGAACAGTCATGGCTCCCAAAGCCCTTCCTTCTCTGTTCATTCATGTAGCTCTCATTAATGCAAATATTCCCCAGTTAGGATTGTGGCTACTCTTCTGAACCCTTCAGCAGCTAATTAAATCGTGCTTTGGAAGTTGGGGAGGTTCTCCTGTTTGCATAATCTTGGGTTTCCCGATTTCTTAGAAAGGTAAGATCTAGTGCCTTAAATGCACTGCCATCACGACTTAGGAATTTGGGAATACCACAACCTATATGGGAAAAACAGCTGTTACGTTTCCTAGAGTGAGGGAGTATGAGCCTGTGACATGTGATCCTCCCTAGTTAAATTGCTTGGCACTGAGGAGAGGAAGATGCCCTTCAGTTTTTTTGCGTTTCAGCCTACTGCAAAGACACGGTGAAGTTAAGTCTCTTGTACAAAGGCAGATGGTCCTCCTCACCGGGGCACTGCAGTCACCCAGAGGCTTTCTGGAGGGTCTCAGACTGGATGGGTGTATGTTAAACCTCTGCCCCTTATTCTTCTGTCACAGCAACCTTTAATCAGGGGCCGTTTAAAGAAGTTTGATCTAAACATTAGGCACCATACATTTTGCTTCCTTAAAAACTTACGGATTTAAATGCCTAGGCAACAGCATCCCTTAGTTTCCCAGCTTTAGGCACCTGTTTCTGTTACTGTTAGATTATGTTCTGAGCTCGCCTTTTCCCCCCAGCAGTGACACAGGCACACCTCTTTGTAAGCGCATGTTAGCCAGGCTTACGTTTGGCGCTGATGAGGAAATGAGGATGTGGGAGCTGTGTTCTCCCACCCCTCAGTGAAGCTGTTTACATTCCGTAGTTTGGGGCAGATTTTTTCTTTGCTATTGTACTGTGCAGTTTTTTGCCTGTTCTAATTTGCCATGACGTGGTCAGTGCTGTTTCCTTCCGGCTGCTTGCGAGCCTGTGGTAGAGATAAGGATACGTTTACAGTGCATTTTTAACAAGTAGCTGAAGATCTGCTTCATGGAGGAACTCAGGACTCTCTGGATTGTACAAAGCAGTTTATTTACTAGTTTCATCTGTCTGGCACTGTGGAAATCAAGTTCTAGAACGCTTTAGTTGCAAAATAACAACTTGGCTGAATTTGAACTGTGTGTGAAGAAGAAAGGTGATACACATGAGAGATCCTACAGCTGAGTAGGTCAGTCTGAGTTTTGTGTTTTTACGCTGAATATAACTTAAATATGAGAGTTACGTGTGATTGTGAAAAGTGCATATGTGAATCGAATGAAAAGATGGATTTTCTTTCTGTTTACTTTTGTAACTTTCCCTTAGTCTCATGTTTTTAATATGTAACACTCTGAAACTGATGTCTTACTTCCTGAAGCAGTTTTAAGGGAATGAAAATTGTCAAGTATTAGTAAAAGTAATATCTCTGATGATACAAAGGTGTCGGACTTGCTTGGAGTTAGATGGAACAGTTATAGTTCGGAGCAAGCTTTATAGTGACTGCTACTATTTCACATTTCTAAAGGCATCATTTCTTCATTAAAACTGGATTATTTTTTCCCTCCACAGTGATAAAGGCTATCAGGGTGGAAGGAGCAACTCAGGAAAGGATTTCCCTTGGGTTTGTTTCCCTTTGAAAAGAGAAGAACCCAGGAACACTGATGATCTAAGGAATCCGAACACTGATACTCGCTTTATTTTGTGATCCTGCCTCTCTGCCCAGCTGGACCTCAGTGGCGCTCCCTGTTCTTTCACATCCGTGAAGCTTTTTCTTCATATGTGGAGCTGAGACCTGGGAATGCGTTATTATGGCAGCAGTTGTACAGCAGAATGAGCTCGTGTTTGAATTTGCCAGCAACGTTATGGAGGACGAGCAGCAGGTATGGGACAGTGTAAGAAATCATGTTCATACAAGTTGCTGATAGGAATATTATGAAAATGCAAGGAAAAAAAAATGTGGTGTAAAACACAAAGAAGCAAACATTGAGGTCATTACTGTTGCAGCAGATCTCTGTGCTGTTTCAAAAGCTTCCTGTTGCTTACTGTAACTTGCATGGGCAGAACAGAAATTGGTTGAAATGTTCTAACTTGTGCAGTATTGCAGAGACATCCTCCTCCAAAATATGTTTTTTCTGTATCACTGATTTGTTCCAGTAGAATCAATCCACTTGTGATGAAGAATTCCCCAAATTCTGGTATCTGACAGTAGTTTTAACTTTCTTAGTGTGCTGGGACAAAATACTGAATAAAAGTCACACTCCAGATGACTAGAAGGAGCAGTAACTTACTGCTTTTTACAGATCAGTTTCTAAATTGTGTTACTGTATGCCAGCTATACAGAAATAAGCTTCAAAGTAACTTAAATGGGTTTCTTTTACACTGCAGGAAGAATATGTCTGTTCTTATCTGAGGAGGTTCTCAGTTAGGTGTCGATTATCTAAACCACATCCTGTGAGTCCTGAGGCTTCAGCAAGGGACTCCTGTTGTAAAAATCAGGCAACTCCTTACCAGATGGTGGCTAATAGTAGGGTTTGCATTTATTAACAAGGAATTACGTGTTTGGCTATTGTGGAGAGACAGCTTGGAAAAGGCTGCGATGTACTGCAACAAACTGTTCCTGGTTTTTGTAGATGTGAAAAGCATTGATCCTTCTGTCTTTCAGAAATACTTTTGGCTTTATAATCTTGTCTCTGGTTTTCTGTATGGCCAAATATCTGACTGGATCAGTGGCCCGTTTCTGCTGTCAGAGTCATGCGATCACTTCAATGAACTGAGTGTTGTCTGTCTAAAGTGCTAACTCAGTTTTGGGTGGAACTTGTAATGTAACTTCCTTCCCTGTATTTTTCCGGAGCTTGTGGCAGCCTAGGGATTTAGGTATGGGAATTGCACAAACATAGCTGAAAATGAGCCTTATTTATTACTGCTGTTTGTTGTTCGTTGCTGGCTTTGCTTTGCAAGCTGATGGGAAAGGGAAGAATTGAGATGGGGAGGGCTGCTTCAGTGCGATTTCTGGAAGGGGTAATGTGATCAAATGTGGTTTTGTTCAGTTTAGTTGTGCATTCTGCCTCTTGCAGTTCCTTCAGATGTTCACCTGGAAGACTTTAAAAATACTAAAGAGCACTCAACAGGGCAGTAAAAACTCCTTAAACAGAGTTTCTTCCACCTCCAGACAAACTCAACCTTGACATTTATCTCATAGCCCAAATAAACCCTATTTCAGATGAAGTTTAAGGAAAGAAGGTGTCCTGTAGCATACTCTCAAGACGACAAATTGAAATATTTGAAAGGCCAAAGAGAGAGAGAGGCAGAAGGTCCATCACTGCAAAGAATCAGATGCAAGCTCCTCTTAAATCACTGGGTTAACTTAGTTCAGGTACCAAAGATGCAGGCAACCAGTTAGCTGGCTGCATGAAGGTAGATCTTAAATACTCACTTGTAGAAAAGGAGTCCTGCATAGGGAAAGATCTGGGAAGCTGGAGCAAGATTTAGCTCAGACAAGGATTTATAGTACATTGACCCCAAAAGATTACTTATTGCTTATACCTGGTTGATCTGCTTCTTATAACGTAGGTGATACTGCTGTTGCTACTCCTGCAGGTTTTAAGTTCTGGACATATTGGGAATGGATAACATGATTTGTGTACTTTGCAAAAAAAATTAGCTCTGGAATTGCTCTGTGTTCTTCAAAAGCATTTTGTCAGCTTTTTCAATATGCAGAAGGTGATGTATTTGTATACAGGTATCGTTTAACTGATCTTTGGATAATTACTTTTGCAATGCCCCCAAAAGCTGCATTGCAAGAACTTGGGTACTTTTCGTCAAAGCTTTGCCTGGAGCCCTGTTGTTCCAAGAGCTGTCAGGGCGTGGAATAGCTGTGAGGAGAGGGTCAGGGTCTAGATGGCAGCTACGTTCAGTGTTTCAGGGAAGTCATCGTTCATGGCTTTCAAGCCTTGGTTAAACAACCATAAATTATGAGCAGTCCATTTGCAAGTGTAAGCACTGAGCAGTGGCAGATGCCCATGGGAGGGACTCAGTCACATGGCCCATGTGAACGGGCAAGGTTCTCTCTTACCAGCTTGATCTTTTTCTGGTTAGAAAATAGTGATGTATTTTTTTTCCTTGGAGAGTTCATTTATCACACTGTGCTTATATGGTGTGGGAGAAATGGGATGATGTCCTCGTAATTTTGAGAGGGGAACAAGTGGCTTGCACTAGTGCTACTGATAACCTGTCTGGCTGGTGCTACATGCCAGAGATCCTGGTTAAATGGAGGGGTTGCTGTTTTGTTGTTGTTTTGGTCTGGTTTTGAGAGAGACTGCACACATAAATCTGGGCAGGAGCTCCTATCAGCTTGGCCTTAGTCAGTGCCACTGTCTAAAACTGCTTTTTTTCATGTCTGCAGCTTCTCCCCTCAATGTCTTTTCATTTAGTCCTTTGTTAATTTACAGTTAATGTTATGTTTGATCAGGACATTCTTAATGTAAAAAGCTGAATAAAGCAGACACAGAGGCTGTATCCTTACTAAGAAGGTTTAAATGGTGCCAGAGTCACACTGAACCATTGCAACCATTAAATTGCCAGCGTGGTCCCCAGCATGACTGCTCTGTGCAGTCATGTGCTTTCTCAAGTGTCTGATGCGTGTGCTAACCTGTACCTGAAGATACCTTCTGTATCTCTGAGGGATGGTTCTTTCTTCCCTTCTTTTGAAGAAGAGAGATCCCATCCAAGCCCTGAGGTTGGGCTGTGACTTCTGTACCACCTTCTTATACCTTGGTTTGCTTTTCCACATTCCCTGCTGTTGCCATGGGCTTTCTGAAACATAAGTCACCAGATCAAGGCCCAGGTCTAAATTTTTTTGGCTATTTCCAGCTCTGGCAGAAAGTCCTTATCCACTTGCTGTTTTATGAAGACTTTAAGGAAATGACTGTGAGACCCGTACTGAGGTTATCTTCTTGGGAAAGCAGGCAGCATTTATTTGCTTCCAGAATCCCTCTGTGAAACTTAGTGATTTGCAGATGCTGGCCATGGGAACGCCTTGAAAGTCCAGAGACTGCCTCTGCTGTTGGCACAGGAACCTCCAGTGAGAGAAAGCCAAAGCCCATTTTCTAGTCACCAAAGTCACTTTGCTGGTTTATTTGCTTAATAAACAGCCAGTTGTATTGCAGGTCTGCATTCTGTTGCTCTGTTAAAAATAATGGGGTTTTTCACTGAGGTTTCTTTCTTTTTTTTCTTTGTAGCTTTTCCCTGATCCTGTAGCTTTTCCCTGATACAATACAATAAATATTGTATGCCTTTCTTCCCACCCATCACTCACTCGCACAACATTTACTCCACACCAGTGAGAAGCTGGTCACCATATTCCTGGAACAAGTTTTCTTCCTTAGAGGACTCACAGTATGAGAAGACGGTACCTCCAGAACAGAATCCCTGTCCTTATCTTCCATTTCCATGACCAGGGTGGTGTTTTGATCTTGTGTCAGTTGGTGACAGATGATGAGAAAATGTTCAGAGAAAAGAAGAAACACCTTGTCTGCATGTCAGACACTCAAGAGGAATTTGAGAGCAGGAAGAAATACTGCCTTGGGCACCTGGAAGAGAAGGGGTTTATTTTTCAGGGGGTCATCAGACATGAGCGATGCTTTCAAGGACCTCCTTATGAGACATTCCACAGGCTTCAGCATCTGTCTGAAGCTTTTCAGTCTTCCAAATTGTTAAAGGTTGGTCTACAGGACCAGTTTGTAGGTGAGCTGCAGTGAGGAATTTGGTGTCTCAGACTTGGGAAGATTGCAGTAGTAGCTCAACTCCTTTATGTGTGCAGCAGACATGGGAGGTACACTGAAGCCAAGCCAAAGCTTTGGCAAAGTGAGAGTGTCGTATTTTAACTATATTTTGCATGAGAAGGACAAGGCAGTGGAAGTAGGCAAAAGGAGAAAATACACAGATTGTTCTTCTATGGATTTATGTATTGATTTATTGAAAATCATTGCTGACACTTTAATTTGGGACTGTTTTTAATTGTATAATACTTTGCACTCTTCCTTTTTGTTACTGTATGTAGAACCACCTTTGTATTAGAAAGAAATTATTTTGTGTTCATGCTATTAGAGAGGTAACTTAATTTGTCTTAATTGGATCACTACCTTCTAGTCCTTAATTTAATGTTTTCCCTGTGTGTAATCCTCATTACACACTGGTATCAAAGGGAGCCGTAGTAAACATGGGCTCTTCTGCGGTTCTAAATGTGTAAAAACCTTATTCCTGTGTCGTACAACAGCAGAGCCACAGGAAGCTTTAGCTTGGTTCTCAGTTGGGATTCAGGCGCTGTCAATAAAAAGAACTTTATGGAAGTACTGAGGGGAGATTTTCTCTCTCAGCAATCATGTATACATCAGCATATATGAATGATAGCTTTTAAAACTGCCTGTTAATGAAATCATAGCCAATCACAAATATTGTGCAAAAAAGTGATCATTTCTGCAAAAATATGTTTCAGATTGGATTTGTTTGCAGTTGTGTGAGTGCTTTTCTCTCCAAAAGCATACGCTTCCTTCTGTACAACCATGGCAGGAAAGAAAGTCCATACATTGTAAGGTATGAGTCGGAAGCAGGTGGAGCAATGGGCCATAGGAAGTGATATTTACTTTGACTCTTCCAGTTCAAAACTGATGCAAACTTTGCTTACTGATGTAAACAAAGCCACATTTAAAGTGTCTTACCACAAGCGAATGCTTTTCTGTTCATCTCTTGTATTTTGGAAGCTCAGTGTGTCAGCAAGCTTGTTGAATGATCCGGTGCCAAGTTCAAGCCACAAGCTACTGCCCTGCCATGGGGGTACTCTGCCTGTAGACAGACACAGGGCTGTGTCAGTGTGTGAATGATGGTTGCTTCTAGACATGGTAAAAATACAGTTTAACCTTGCAGAGCAGATCACATCTGATCACGTGGATCAAATCAACTGCTGCTGAAGTGTGTGACAGCAGCACTGTTCAGTACCACAGGAAACATTTTGGTCAGCAGTGAGGCGTACTTCGGTAACACGTGGGTGCTTGGTCTTTAGCAATTAGGTTGCACAGCAGAGTGATAAGTAGGGTGTAATATCAATAGGGCTTTGAGAAGCTGAGCTGAAAGCATGTGACAGTTGTTTGGCTTTATCTGTTTCATTTATTATTCTGAAACAGTTTTTTATGACTTGTCCCCACTAAAGAATAACAGCAGTGCAGGAGTAGGCTTTGCCTCTCTGGGGCCAAGTCAGTGACGTGTCAGTCATTACAGAAGGACAGAGCTGAGCTAAGGTAACTTTTTTATGCAGAAGAAGCTAACGTGAGGGTTGTCCTAAGCATGGGCAACTTGATCTGTTGCTGCAGATGCAGCAGCTCTCAAGCTGATGCAGTGGTGGAAGTAAGGAGGAAGGAGCACCTCACCTCAGGCACATTGGGCAGGAAGCTGGGCATTTGTTGCTGAGTATAGAGGAGACAGACACCTACAGCAGAAACAGACACCCCAATGCCTCCACCCTTTTGTAGTCAACAGAGAGGAATAGGCGGTTTTAGGGCATGATTCATCCTGTTGCAGCACAGGAGCCTCAAACTGGGCAGAGAAATAGTGCCCTAGAAATACCCATTTCTCTGTTGGCTCTGGAAGAGGAGCCTGGGGTTTCTAGCTCAAGTCTAAGCACTACGACTGTATGAAGTTAGGTGGGATGAACTTCACCCTTGGTGTCTACACACTAGAGCAGGATGAAAAGACACAAGTCTTATTTGCATCTTCCCTACCTAAAACTGATAGTTTTAACCTGCTCAGTAGAATACCAAACAGGTACTCGGAAAGCACGTTCTGTACTTGCTTGCTGGTGACAAGAGCCTGAGTGTTGTATGTAAACCTTTTTTTATTATTTTTTAATGTAGTTACGTATATGGATGTACAATGTATGTAACCTACATCCTAATAGTTATATACTGCAGTATATTACTGAAATTGAGGTATTTAAACTATTTTAGAGCGTGAATTGGATCTCAGTGATAAGGCAGTAATGGACCAGGCTCCTTCTAGTATATGGAACATACTGTTGAAAATAAAACCTTCTTTTAATGCATACAGTATTAGATTTTTCTTCTTCTTTACAGTGCTTTATCTTTTTTTATTGATGTGGCTTTTATTTTATCAAATCTGTTTGTTTATTTTTGCCTGGAAACAAACAGGGTCAGGAATGCCGGGGTCAGTAAACGAACAGGATGCATGCACATGAGAACATGATTCTTTCTGAGGAACAGCAGGGGCCTCGTGGTCACCAGTGATGTCTGGTTTTTCAGCCCCAGCATGATGCAGCATTGGACAGAGGTGGCCATAAAGGTGTGGGGTAGAAGCTGTCCCATTGCTTGACACAGCATACTCCCATCATCTGGCAATGTGATTGCACAACAGGGCTTTATCTCGTCTGCCCTTTGTTCATGTTTATTGATTTCCTGCTATGGTATTCTGTTTGGAAGCTTATGTTTGGTAGAGCAGATGGGTTATTTGCTGGGTTTTTTGCTTTTGGTTTTGTTGGAGTTTTTTTGTTTAGCAAACTGTCCATGATAGAAGCGCATACAAACACTATTTCTGTTTCTTGATTCTTCCTTTTTTTCCTGATTGCCCTTTACCACAGTTGTTGCCCAGACATGTTTTACAAAACACAGAGCAATGTAAAGTGGTAATTACTGCCTTTTGAAACTTCTAATTGCACTTTCTACTTTTAGTACTCAAGTTCCAGGCTCTTCCCTAGGGGAGGCTTACTGCCATAGCCCATGTCTATGTTGAGCCAATAGCTCTGATACCACTTTCTGTTGGTGGCCTTGTGCATAGTGGCAAGACTAAGACATGAGCAATCCCTAAGCAAGCTCATAATCACATAGTGGTTGTTTTTTCTGATGTGGTTAAATAAGTAACCTTGGCCCTTGCGTAACTGTGCTCTTCTGTGGAGGGTGAGACCAAATCTACGTATACCGGTTTTATCAGAAATATGTTTTAGCAACTTTCGGATTTGTTTTTAAAGAGAGAGAAGCTTAGAGTTACACTAGACTTTCTTTGGGCCTGCTCTACTGTCATCAGTTGTGACTTTTGTCCTGTGAAAAGCATTTGGAGAGACTCACTTTGGAAAATACTGTGTCCGTAGTAAATGGTATTTTCTGAAAACCTCTTCCTCTTGAATGGCTGCCTTTTCAGAGAGTGTGTCTGTTACTAATATATTACTGGTCAGCTTGATTTCTGTTTTCCCAGCTGCCTCTTTTCTCCTGTATCTGATTCAAAATAACCATTGAGGCAGAAGGATGATGTCTGAAAGCAGATTTAGGAAGGGAAGCAGTGAGGGGGAGTAACGTCAAGTGACTAAAGCTGTAAGAATTAAAGAGGGAAAGTATTACAGCATGTATATGAAGCACTCCCTGTTACATTCCTTGCTCTTGTAGCAAGCATCCCCAAGTGATTTTCAACTAGTGTCTCATGGGAAACTTGGTGCCTGTGAGAGCTTTGTCCAGTCCTGACAGCCACAGGACTCCTTTGCCCCCAGCTTGATGGGGAGAGCAAAAGATGAAGATGCTTGTGGCAGGTCATGTGCCCACTATTATTGCCAACAATATTGAGCATTTACTGTGCATTGTCACTCCTCTGTATTGTCAGCTTTTGTGCTGCAAAATAATATCCTAGGAGTCTGGTGTTTCCTACTAGAGTAAAGCCAGTGTATTAGATATTAGAGGGATGCTCAACCTCTGGCCCATAGTTTGAAGCTGCTGCTACTGGAGTTTATGTGCTAAAAGTCATCTTGTTCTTTGGTACTTTCTCCTGACAGTCTAATATTTGAGCGCTGTCAAACAGGTCTGTTGAGGTAACAATAAGTTTAGATTAAGGTTAAGATTGGATGTAGTCTAACTACCTTTATTTTAATATTCTTTTTTCCACCCCCTAGCTTTGTGATCCATCTATTTTCCCTGCTGTCATCGTGGAGCATGTTCCTAGTGCAGAACTCCTACATAACTACTCTGGGTTAACCTGTGTGGATGAACCTAGTGACATGATCACTGAGAACTCTCTGGACGTCGCAGAAGAGCAGATCATAGAAGATGATGATATCACCCTCACAGGTTGGCAATAAAAATACTTCTGTGCCACATCTTTGCACCAAGATGGTTGTAGCTAATGTGGAAAAAAGGCTTAGTGACAAAATCCAATAGGAAGCAAACTTACAGAAGTACTAAATGCTGTTAATTGTGTACAAGACAGAGAAAATGGCATTAATACTGTTAGAAGGTGGCTTGCAATCCCAGCTGCACAGCTGATAATGGTGAAGAGGTCCATCCATCAACAGAGATTAAGACAAAGTCCTGCTCAGAGTACCAACAAGATTTTTCTTTGCCCTTACACAGTTTGTTCACTCTTATTTAGTGGTTATTATGTAAATGTACATACCGAAAAGCAGGAATATGCAATTTGAGTAGATGTGCTGCTTTTAGCTTCCCAAGGGTATACAATTAGCCATAAAATGTGCATGTTAGCGTGACTTGCTGGTGTAAGTGCGAGCAACATAGTATGCATTTTGGATCTTTAATAATGATTCATGCCTAAGCTACAGATGTTCTATGAATTCTGTTAGAAAAGGTAGCCCCAGTTCTCAAGAGCTCAGAGATGCCACATGTTGTAAGAAACAGCCCCTCACTGTGTCTGAAGCGGTTTTGCAGAACAAGCCTGGAAGGAGGGGTAGATACTTCACAGAGAGAAGATCTGTTTCTGCATCTTCTTGCAGCCATTAGGCCTCACACCTGGACTGTCTCTGGGGCTGGAGACAGCTTGCTGGTTTCAATCATGCTTTTGACATAATTTCCAAAGGCACAGTCTGATACGATCTTTTACCACCAAAAGCAAAATAAGAACTCCACAAAACTTGACGTGAGGAGCAGTTCAGAGTAAACTGACGTGAGCTGTTCTCAGTAAATGGGTTTATCTGATGAAAATGGCTCCTTTTTTTTCTTAGTAGCGAATTAACTGTGAACAGACTGTGACCGTACATATCAGTTAGCTGATTATTCAAGAAGGTTGTACATACTTAAACATTATTTCAAATCGAGACCTTTTGCCAACTATTCCCTTGCTATTCACATTAATTATTCACACTGCAACTGGCATTTCCTCACACTGTTTGAGTTTTTCATAGAGGATTGTTTTTACGAATCCATATTCACTGTAGTACATTGTGTGTGAAGTTTTACTTGCATGAGTAATTGTGAAACTCCACTTTTGTGAATGCTCTTGTTAACATTTTTTTTGTGCTGGTCACATGAGAAGGGTTTGCAAATTGCTGCCAGAGACTGAAAATATGTAATCCTTGTAACCAATGGTGTCCAAGGGTTTCTGGGATACTCTGGAAGCAGACAAGCGTGGTATTGTTCCCATCATCCATTGTAGTCCAAGCACTCTGGTTTTCTTTAAAGTCAAAGTCCTTAGAAAACCAGAGCTGCCACTTTGCAGAGGTTGTTGTTGTGAAGGGGACAGATGTTCACTAATTCTCTTTTTCACACTCTCCATCCTGCTAGCTACTGTACATGCTGGAGGTGTCCCTGGACAGGGAAGTGGATGAAACCAGGCCAGGCAGGGACCAGCACCTCTGCGGAAAGCTCCTGTTCAGGATGCAAGGCAGGCAGCTATCCAGCCTGACTCAAGGGGGGTTGGGGGGGGCAGAATTTAGGCCCCCGGGGGTGTGAAGGCACCCCACAGGAGGTGAGGACACTGAGGAAAGAGCCCTCTGCCTACTGCATGCAAGCGTCAGCTGTGGCTACAGCTGTCTGCTTGAGCTACAGGGCTGCCGTGGAAGACAGCACAGCTTGCCATAGGCTGCCTCTGAAATGTGGCTAATCATAACTGAAATTTCCCACCTACTCTATATTCCAGCTGCTTTGGTTTTTTTCCCCTCCCTTCTTTGAAGTTCCCCTCTTGTTTTCTTTTCGTGGGGTGTTTGGCCTCAACAGTGAAATGTGTGGGTTTGCTCTTTGAAGTTTGGACCAATCTTTTCAGTCACTTCCACGTTATGACTTTGAGAGAGGATCAGACCTATAAAGCCAGTACTAATTCCACATTAAAATACTTGTAAGGCTGAAGTTCACAGCAAAACGAAACTGAAACCACCGTGATTTATGACTAAACATTACCAAGAAACGGCTGCTTAATATGCAGGATTTGCAAAACTCACCAGTTTCTCAGTACTGCTTCATGACTCTGTCGTACGTTAAGTTTCTCTTTTCTCCTAAAATAACAGAAAGTAGCAGTAGGTCTCCTGAAACTGAAGCAGTTAGCTTTTAGGGATCTATACGCAGAAGATGGACACTGGTACGTTTTGCCAGCTCTAGGATGTAGCTCCAGCCCTGCAATGCCACGGCTATTGCACATCGATGATTACTTACCTGTAGTATAAATTATAACCTACAGAACGAGCAGCATCTGCTTCACATGAAACTCTGCTAAAAATCAGCTTTTTAGTTACATTACCACTTGGCTTGTATTTTTTTTTTTTCTCTTCTCTTCAAAAGCACTCTTCCCTGGAAAAACTAAGATGCCAGTTTGAGCCAATATGACAGGATTTTGAATGATTTACTATCATGTAATAAAGGGTGATTAGCAAGATAAAATGGAGCATTTGGCTTTGAACGAAGTTTTATCTTTAAAAGGAATACTGAAATTGTTTTTTTCCTTTCTATGAGGAATACTTTCTATAAGGAATACTATGAGGAATTCTATGAGGAATTATTACCTTTTCTCTGAAAAATACAGGGAATAATGTTTTGTGCAAACAAAATTCTGGGCCAACTTGTCTTCTACTCTTTATGTACCTTAGTAGTGTTTGCATAGGATGAGGGAAGTGGCTGCACTGAGACATTTTTAAGGGGTGAGATAGGAGGGACAGAATATTTGTGCTTAGTGTGAATGGTGAGCATGGAAGTGTGCATTTTCATGGATCAATAATAGTGCTTAGTAACCAGTTCAGAAGTTACTTTACACCATTTTGAAGTTCATCAGCATTTGGCTTGTACATTTTGTGATGCTGTAGCATTCATGGCATGCACCAAGCTGCTTGGGTATGAGAATGAAGGCAAAGAGATGTTGGATACTGCAGGCCTGCACAAACTCATCACCTTTAGTGATCTTTTATGATGTTACAAAGAAATCCAAAAGAATAGTTTGGTTGAAACTGAACTTCATAGTGTTAATCCATAAGGATTTTGATTTGACAAGATGCCAGTTGTAAAACAAACAAAAAAACCCCAACAACGGGTATGGTTTCAGTTACTGTGTGAAGAAATTATTCACTGCTGCACATAGCATCTGGTTAAAAACAGTGGGAGCGTTTTCATACAGCTCCCCAGCGAGATGATTTTCTTTACAAACTGTAAAGCCTCATTTAAAAAAGAAAATGAAGGGTCATGTGTAGGTCTCCTGAAATATTTGGGTTCTTAAACTTGGCTTTCCAGTGTTTGCTAGCAGTCAGCTGAGAGATGATGCTGAAAAGCAATCGCTTGAATTTAACAGCCAGTTATTCTGCGAAAGGGGGCTCTGTCCGTGTTTAATGGATCACTCTCTACTTGTAGCACCTTTAGATTCCTTCTGATGTTACTTTGAGGCTGTGAGGCCCCTGGTTTTGTCTATAGTGAAACCAGCAGTGAATTTAAACACAGGTATGACTAGCACAGAGATGGGGATACAGGAGAACAGAGATGGGGATATAGGAGCACGGAGATGGGGATACAGGAGCACAGAGATGCTTATACAGGAGCACGGACATGGGGATAGAGGAGCACAGAGATGTGGAT
>JAVHNF010079693.1:0-12381 GCA_034783455.1 Micropsitta finschii | reverse complement strand
TATATAGTATATATGTTATATATGTTATATATGTTATATATATGTTATATATATATGTTATATATAAGTATATATATTACATATATACTTATATGTGTTATATATTTAAGTATATATAAGTATATATATTATATATAAGTATATATGTTATATAGCATATATAAGTATATATAGTATATATAACTGTAGTTCACGATAACAAACCGAAGAGCTATCTACCCCAGTATTTTACTTCCAACAGTGGGCAGGAGTAGATGTTCATGGCACAGTATAACCTGGTAAGTGTAGAATTCCCCTTCTGGTTGTGCCATTGATCTCTGCCAAAAAGAGATGTTTTGGCAAAGGCTTGCAGTCAGCCCATCAGCTTTAATAGCTGCCAAGAAAGCTCTCCATGAACTTGCTGGGCTGCTTCCTGAACTCATCTACCCTCTTGATCTCCGCACCATCCTGTGGCAGTGGGTTTTGCAGTTTGATTCTGCAGTGAGTAGTGGAAAGATTAGTTTTATTTAAGTGTAAGCTGTGAAAAATGGCTACTGGTCTGTCATCACTGCTGTTCCTTATTGTTTGTTCGTCAAGCAATGTTAAAAGGAGGCCAGGGAATTTTCATTGACTGTAATAAACACTTGAGGGAGAATTGAGTTAAAGCATTTTGTGGTTATGTTTTGACTATTCACACTATTTAGTGCTTCCAGTGTCGCTGTGGGAATTGTGTTCTGTTTCTTGGCCCACTCTTCACTCTCAAGATGGAGGAAAAGGCTGGAAGGGAAGGTGAGAGTGATGAAGGAGACCAAAATGCTTTTAATAAGCAAGTGTACCTTGAAGCAAGGCATCAAGATTAGCCATGATCTGTGCCTTCTCCAAGCCTGCATGTTGGGAGCTCATCATTAAACAGGTGACCTGCCCAATTGTTATTCCTGGCTAGATCTGAGCATGCAGAGACCTTGTTTTGCAAGGAAAGAACAGTGTCCTTTGCTATCCCTCCATATAAAAACTGAATGAAGGGAAAGGGTCCTATTCCTGAAAGGAATTTCCCCATGCATACTTGCGCTCTACAATCCAGCTGCTCTTTGTGGGTGGCTCTGGAATGGATTTATTGTTTCTCCCACTCTCCCCTTGCCTGTCTCCAGCCAGACATCAGATCTAAGGATCCTACAGCATTAGCTCCCAAAGGGAAGATCTCGCTATGTTCTGACACAGAGTGCATGGGTGATCTCAGCCCTGGTCTGCAGCTCTGCCAACGCTCTCTTGGCACTCACTTCAACAATGAGGATGAGACAGAGACATGTCCAGAAGAAACTGGATGAGGTGTGGGGGAAACAAGACACAGGTTTGGACCAGGTGTAAGGGTCTGTTCAGGACTTTGAAGAGCAGGTTAAGTGCCTCAGCTTGGCAGAGAGCAAAGCACTTTTCTGACTAAAGCTCAGGGTCCTTCTCAGGACAAGTAGCCCATGATGTGGAGGGAAAAGTGGTGATGGTGATGCTGAGCTGTCTGGTGAGCACAGGCACTGAAAATCAAGGAGGAAGAGGCCTTTATCGGGGCTGGAGAAAAGATGGGCTCTGTCCCATCAGCACAGTGCTGCTGTGTTTCAAACCCTTCCGTGCCTCCTTCACCATAAGCTATTGGCTCAGGCTGTGCAGCCCTTGCAAACCTGCGCTGTGTGTTTGCAGAGTGCTTGTCCAGCTGGCTGGCACTGACCAAAGTCCAAGCTTTGTCTGCCTTATTAGATAGAAACGCTGCTTGAGCTAAAAGGGTTTGCTTCCTATTAGTTCCTCTTATCTCCAGTACAATATCCTGGCTGTGGTTTTTGCTTTGATAATGTTTCCTGCTGATTCTAATAAGAAGTTAAACCTGTTTTCCTCAAGATGCACTTCATGTGGATAGGTAACTGAGCAAGGCTGAGAGACTGCATCAGACAATTTGTTATCAAACATCTCCAGCTTTAGTATTTGGTTTTACTTTATCCTGCAGGGGTTTTTCTCTAGTTTCCAGGTTAGACTTTGTATAGCCACATCATTAGGAGCAAACAGAACCCTGTAGAGGAACTGATAAGAGCAGATCATAAGTTGTTAGAACAGGTCAGTTGGCCTCTTGCAGATCTGAAGCAAGCAGAGCTCTGTGGTGTAACAGAAAGTAGCAGAGTGTTAGGCACAAACATCCCCAGGATCCCAGACACTGGTTTTAAACAAGTTTCAAGGGAGGAGATTGTTGAAGCAGCTAAAATAAAACGTTTAGAAATAGCTTGATATTTAAAACACAAAAATGCAAGCACTAGGGTTGGTATGTGTTTCACTCCGGAGCAGCTGTTAGCTGTCATTGCTCCAAGCATGGTCTCAATGTGCTTTCTCTTGTTCTTTCCATTTTATTTATTTTATTTTATTTTATTTATTTTATTTTATTTTATTTTATTTTATTTTATTTTATTTTATTTTTTTTCCCATTAGTGCTTTGTTCCTTTGTACTGCTGTTCTCCTGCTTCACACTCAGATTCCCTGGCTCCCTTCCTGCCCTACTTACCCACGGTTACACCAGTTTCCTGCGATAAGCATTGTGCCCAGCTATGGAGCAGCTAGGAACATCCCTTCACCATCAGGACACTGAAGTCTCTGCTGTCCCCCAGTGAGGACAGACCTGCGCAAGACACCAGGTATGGCAGAAGAAGCAGGAATGCTCCTGGACATCTGGTGAAGAACTATCTGCTTTGTTCAGTATCTTCACTGATGCTGTGTCTGCCTTGCTGGAGAAGTTGTAAGTAGGATCCATACAACCTACTTGGCTATGGAAAGGCCTAAGGAAAATAGTGCAATACCCACAAAAGCAGGAAAGATGTAGAGATGGTCAGGAGGCAAAGCAGCCCCTCATGTCAGAGGGCTGGTATGAGAGGTTTCCCTCCCTGCCCTCTCGTAGTTCATACAGGGAGAGCAATCATGGTCCTGGCTGAGCAACACAAAAAAAGGATGATAGAAATGGACCCTCACCTCTCAACTACTGTTCCTGGTTGTTGGAAAGGTGCAGATTAAGTAGTGGCAGGTTTCTTAAGAGCCGTTGGTGTTCTGTGAGTGTTGGTGGGGTTGGACTGGAATTTAGGAAAGTCTCGTGCTTTCAACATCTGCTCCAGGCTGAAATGGCTCAGGAACTGGAAAGTTCCCAGAAAACATTTATTCATCCCTCTGAGTCAACTGGAAGAACTTTTGCAGAGGGGACCAGCCCATTTCACTGTGATCTGAGCATTTCATGAATGCCTTTAAAGTACTTTCAGAGCAGTGTAATTTGCAAGTGCTGCTGTGTAACTGTTAGGAAAAAGCACATCAGAGTGTTTGGTTCCAAACACATGAACATGAGATACAACTGTCAGGATATATTCTTTATGACTTTAATCAAAATGCAGTCAAAACTGACTTAAAAGTAATTATCACTAAGTTAGAGGGAAGACAGTTTAATTGTAGGACATTTCTGTCCAAACTCAGCTTGCTTGAGAGCTGAAGGTGTTGGATGGAGTGTGATGGCAATAAATCAGTGCGGCTTTACTTTTACAAGCAAAGACAGTGCAGCTCTTGCTGGGGACAGGGTGGATTGTGTTGGTCTGACTGCTTTTCTCCTGTGATGGTCCAAGTGAAGGAGAAGCTGTGGATGCCACAATGAAATCCCAGATGAGCTGCTACAGGCTGACTCCTCTTGTGAAGAGGGTCTTGGTTTTCATCCTGACTCCACTGGTGGGTTTGACGTGGGGCCTGGATTGATTCAGGTGAGGAAAACATCCCCAAAATGTTGTGCTTGGCCTTGGTTGGTCAGTGCCCACTGGTGTGCTGCAGGGGAGTGAACGCTGACCTGTGAATCAGGCAGGTCTGTCTCTGGTATGGACTCAAGATTTCACATGGGACATCCTTTTGCTTCCCTGTCTCAGTTTCTCCATGGGACAAATGGTCTCTTTCTCAGCAGGCTTTTCTCCCAAGCATCCCCTGCTCCTCTTTGCCTGGATGTGGTTCCACACAAAGCCACCAGCTGTGACCAATCCCATCCACCTCTGTGTAGCTGCTCCCCTTCGTGGCAGGAACTCTTTCATTTCATGTGGCTCCTGGAGCACCTCAGGAGCTCTACTCAGAGGGTGCAAAAAGTGGGTCTTGAAACCATCCCCATCCTAAAGGTGGATTCAACCTTCACTCCCTGCAGTCACTCCCCACTGCATGCGTCTCCACTGTAGGCTGTGGCAGGAGCCTTGTGACTGCCCCAAAGGCAGTGCTGTGCATGGCATCACAGTGGCAGAAGGAGCCCTACCTCC
The DNA here is from genome assembly GCA_034783455.1 of Micropsitta finschii. NCBI lineage: Eukaryota > Metazoa > Chordata > Aves > Psittaciformes > Psittacidae > Micropsitta > Micropsitta finschii. The sequence continues at coordinate 8,104 of JAVHNF010079693.1, read as the reverse complement.
GCCTCATGGAGGAGGTGGAGATGCTCACACATTGATAGGGAAAGGGGCTTCCTCGGCAGCATCCGGCTGCCTGGAAATGCAGCTGTGCCTGCTGATAGATCTGCCCTTTGAGATGCCAAATCAGTTCGGACACTGCTGGCTCTTTCTCTGTTAAACATTTGCTAAGTGTCTGAAGGGCAAGATTCAGAGCACAGGTCCTGGTGTGCAGCCAGATGTGGGAAGCCAATGCCCTGACCCTCTTCAGTGCACAGAAAAAGCCTCCCACCTATGTTCAGCCCATAATAGAGGTTACGTCACTGTCACATAGGGAAAGAGCCCACCTCTGACTCGGGAATCTCGCATGGATTCCCAGAGGCTGGGAGAGTGCTGGGTATTGCTGTGTGCTACCCCTGTCCACATGCACTTCCCAGAGGTACCTGCTGCAGCCAGCAGTGTGGGGCAGCAGCTGGATGGGCTGCAGGCATGTCCCCATGTCACTGCCTTCATAAAGTCAGCAATGCCTTTGCTGATGGGGCTTCCTTTGAGCAAGGGTGCCACTGAAAGGGAACACAGTAAAAGGCCAGCTTAATTTGTTACTACACAGCTAATTGCTGTCAGCTCTGGATTGTTTCTTAGAATTGGGTTTGGCATCCTCTGTTCAGAGTCCATCAATTTCCCCAGTTAAGACCCAAGAGAAGAACGTCTACTGCTGACACGAATTGTTACTGAAAACAACAGTGAGCTCATAACCACAAAGAATGGATATGACAATGGGTGAAAAAACGATTATTAGAGGACTAACCAGTTCTCATGGGAGAAGACTCTTCACTTTCCTTTCCACATCCAGTTCTACACTCTGCTGGAGCAGGACCAGGTTCTGGGCCTATTTTCCATCAAGTGCATCCTTTCAAAGTTTTGTAATGCACAATCTGGCTGCCCAAAAACCTTTTCCAAGGTGGGACCCATAGGAGGGCCCATCATCCAAAACCAGCAGGGCTCACAGACAGAGCACGGCATTTGTTTTGGGGCTGATATTTGCTGGGTTATTCAGCTCGGTGCCTGGTTCTTGTGTGCTTGTAGTGGGAGGCATGTGTTCTGGGAAGACCTCGGACATTAGCCATCCCAATGTCTGTTTGGAATAGCTTCTAGGCTGCAACACTGTGGGATTTTCCACTCCTAAGGCCATGCCGGTGTGCTGTGTCATGGGCTGGAACAGCCTCTGCTTATCGTGCATGAAGAAATCACAGCAGTACTGAGCCCTATCTCACAGGCTGCCTGAAACAGCCTCCGGACACCATGGGAGCAGCACAGGCTAAGGGATTTGGTGAGCAAGTGGGTCCCCACAGCTATCCATCCTTTCATCATACCGCTCCCCATCCCTGTGCAGGGAAGTCTTGTGTTTTCAAGCTGTTTTTTCCCCTTCTCCCATTGTCCTCCCCAGCTACACAGGAAACAGAAGACCAGCTATTTCCTTGCTGCTTTTGTTCAGCTGATCCCCCAGCCCTTCCTCCCTAGCAAAGAACTTCCTGCAGCCCAGAAAGCCCCTATAAACTCAGTGCCCCAATGTTGACTGGCCAAACTTCACCTTTTCCTTTCCCAGTCAATCATTGTCCACTGCATGCTCTACTGAAGGCAGCTTTGCAGAGGTCAGCCTTAGGCTTATAAACTGTTTGCTGATCCAAGACGGTGGTGTTGGGAGAAGGGACAGGTCTGGGAAGGCAGGGAAGGTCTCCTTTCTTTCTCACTCCATCCCTGGAGACGAGAAGGCCACGTTATGATCCAGCAGCATCTGAGACGGCTCCTGCCAGAGAGGGAGGTGGATCCTTCTGCTGCCTTGGTCCTGCTCTGTGGCTCGGCAGCAGCAACCGTGGTGGTCTGGAAATGGCTGGGCAAAAGGCAGATCCAGAAGAGAATGGAAGAGGCTCGGAGGACCCGGGATGAGGGTGTGAAGAAAATGGCAAAGGCCGTCCAGCAGTTCAGGGAGCAGGTAACCCATCCCTTGGGGGGTCTGAGTCCCACCGGGGTGTCTGATGATGGTGTTCTTCAGCCCCCCTTCCAGCTCATGCGTCCATAGCTCTTGTAACAAGGAGTCCAGGGGAGATGTGCCCTCAACGAGAGGAAAGGCTGCCTTGGGAGGAAGGGAGATCACTGCTGTCCTCAAGCTGGATGAGATGCAGTGGGAATCTACAGCCAGGGAGAGCTGAATTGCTCACTGGAGAGAGGTTTTGAACCACACAGGTGACGAAGCACTGTGGACCTTCACTGATCCAAACCCCAGGTCTTTTGGGATCTAGAAATGTCTCTTGCCTCTATGCATAGAAGCAAGAAAGGTTTTTCCTCTTCCTAACTCCATGTTTACACATCTGCCCACACCCCTATATCCTTGTCTCCAAAACCTGGCTTCCGGACAGTGCATTCCCAGCAAGTGAGACCTCCTGACCCAGGAGATGCTTGGCGTAACTTAACGCTAATGAAGCACAGGGCATTCAGTGTCCCCTGCGAACAACCAGGACACAACACGTATGAATGAGGCAGGCACCCCACCAGCATGGACATGGCTCTGAATTCCTACCACAACACTGATTTCTAACCACCTTTCTTCCCCGCTCCATTCACTTCTGAGCAGGGATACTGGTTAAACCAGCTCATGTTTACACAGGTAACATACCTGGAGGTAAAGCATACCTGCTACAAGTGATACATATCTTTACAACCTTTCTTCTTAAATACACATATCTATAAATATTATATAAAACCTTTAAAAAGTGGTGGTATTGAGAACCGCCAGTTCTCATCACACGAATAGACCCTACCCACCTGTGAGTCCCCACTGACTCATCAGTACTTCGCTGGGCTTGAGCTATGAGATGTTTGTCCTCAGACCAGGCTGACCCGCACTGCCTGTACCCATTCTGAGGGGTGAAGGGCCAGCCTGAGGCTTGTGTGCAAGGACTTTGGTACCTTCTGCCCCGGCTGGTGCTTTCTCAACTAAGGTTAACTCTTGGTCAGCGGGTTAAGTCCTACAGTGCCAGGAGGAAGTCTCTGATGTGAGGCATTGCCTTGTCCTTTGCTGCAGTGGATGCATGAAGCTCTCGTACACCTTCAGAGACAGCTGGACTGCTGTGTGCGCAGCCAAACTCAGGATGAAACACTCAGCAGCAAAAGGTCTGAAGCCCCACATGCAGGATCCATCTTTCCAGCCAGATCTGTTGATAATGTTGGCACAGCTCAAGAGACTTGTTCCCTCTGAGCCAAAGAGTAACTGGAACTGCTGTCCTGGCATCCCCTTCATCTTTCCCTTGCAGGTCCCCAGTGTCCACACAGATGCCATCCTGTCCCTGCCCCTGCTGGAACTCACTGGGAGACTGCGGGAAGGGTCTTTGTCCCCCAAGACTGTCCTCTATACCTACATAGAGAAGGTGAGTGCCTGGCCACAATGTGATGGGCAAATCACTTATGTTCTCCATGCCATAGTGTGTGGGCAGGTGGCTGAGAAGACTTGAAGCTGGTGATTATGGCAAGTCTTTAATATAGCAGATACAGGAGAATTATATGAAAAGGAAAGGATCTCTCTGTTTCCTGGGTCAGACTCATGACTAGACAGTCCTTTGAGATGGCTTGAACTGGGATGATCTGGGGAAAGGTGGTTACCATTCATGCCAAGCCACTAGAGTCCTTGTTCTGAAGATCCAGGCAGCTACTGAATGCAGCTGTGTAATGATGCTGTTCTTAACTAACACCTATTCCTCCACGTGTCTTGCAAAGGCCCTGGAAGTGACCCAGCAGACAAACTGCTTGCGACATTTCATCCCAGAGTGTGAGGAGCAGCTCCAGGAAATACAACAGCAGAGGGAGAAAGGGCTGCTCTACGGCATCCCCGTCAGCATCAAGGACCACATCAGCCACAAGGTGCATCCCCTTGTGCCCCTGAAGTGTCCCATCACAAGCTGGGCTGGGTGGTGAAGTGGTGGGACACAGAGAAAGGGGAATGGGCCTGAGCCCTCCATGCTTGCACCAGGGAAGCCCAGCAGGGTCTGAGGCTGTAGCTCTATGTGCCATTGCAGCTGCAACCCTGGCAGTTGGAAGCTCCCTTTAGCAAAAAAACCCAAGGGGTGAGTAGTTATACACACAAATACAACCAAAGGCCAGGTTGGACAGGGCTTTGAGCAACCCGGTCTTGTGGAAGGTGTCCCAGCCCATGACAGGTGGGTTGGAACTGGATGATCGCTAAAGCTCCTTCCAACCCAAACCATTCTATGATTCAAATGATTTCTGATACAAGAGATGGCACGGGCTGGGTTGTTTGGGCCATCACTCAGACTGTTACTCTGAGGTTTGCAGTCTTGGGGATTAAAACATGGCTCAACTTCTAGAAACTCATTAGTAGCAGGACCCATTAACCTCAAACCCCTGTTATGCAGTAGCCTTGCCACTGAGCCCCTTAGCAAAGAGCTTGTGCATGAGACACAACAGGGCACCCCTCACAGACAAGCCCTGTTGAGGACTGACCCCATACTCCTGAGCTCTATCTGTTAGTCAGTCTCCTCCGTGTTGACTTACCAACACAGTTAACTGGCTCTAAGCCCAAAGCAAGCCCCAAAACACCAAGGCTAACTGAAAAAGTACTGCACTGTGTTTGCATGGGATGTATATTCCCTCCCTGAACATCCACTGGTGACTCCGCTTGGGCAGGACACTAGGTTTGATCCTTGAGCTGGTGTACCTATAGAGTGGCATCTGGGACAGGGGAGAGAAATAGCATGGAAAAGAGCAAGGACAGCTTGCTGACGATGTCCACTGTCACTTATCCTCTCTACAGGGGCATCTGTCGACCTGTGGGCTTGTGCAGTGCCTGGGCACTGTGGTGCAGGAGGACAGCGTCCTAGTCAAGGTGTTGAAGAGCCAGGGAGCCATCCCCTTTGCAATGACCAACGTGCCACAATCCCTCTTCAAGTAACATACATCATTAGAAATCTTTCTTCTGGTTGTGCTCCTGAAGCTATAACCCACCCTGTAGATCCTGGGACAGGTTTCTTCCTGTCTCCTGAGATGTTGCCTTGATGAGTCCTGCTTCCATCAGCTTCCAACAACCTCAGTTCAGCTGAAAACAGCTTTCAGATAAGATTAAGATGAAAAAACCTTCTGTAATATAAGAGAAATCAGGTGTACTTATGCCTGGGAGGGAAAGCAGAGGCTTATGAGAATGAGCCATGTCCTGAGGGATTTACAGGATGGAAGGATGAGGTTTGGCTATGACACGCTCCCACTGGAAGCGAAAGCCAACAAGCTGAAGGCATCGTGCCATTCCTGACAGCCCACTTGCTGGTTTTCTTCTCCCCAGCTATGACTGCAGCAATCCCATCTTCGGCCAGACCCTGAACCCCTTCAACCACCACAAGAGCCCCGGGGGCTCCTCAGGAGGGGAGGGAGCTCTGATCGCAGGGGGAGGCTCCATCCTGGGCATCGGCTCGGACATCGGCGGCAGCATCCGCCTGCCATCCAGCTTCTGCGGGCTGTGTGGGCTCAAACCCACGGCCGAAAGGCTCAGGTAGGGGGCTGAAGCAGTTAAATAAAGCCAAAATCGACTGTTTTTTTGTTAAACTAAAGCTAAGATTTATTGGGGGTTAGGGTATTTTGTTTTGATTTGGGTTTTCTGTTTCACATAAATCAAATGTTTTTAACAACTTCCCACTGGTTCAGGTCCTGAACTGCAGACCCTGCTCTGCTGTTCAAACATATTTGGCATATCTCACCATTACTGAAAATAGAATACATTCCTTTCTCTTTTCCCACAGCCTGTCTGGAGCGAGCGGCCCATTCAGTGGGATCCTGGCAGGTACATGAATTATGTTTAATTGCTTTTCTCTACATGCTGTGAAGAGCCCTATGTCCTCCTCTAGGCCTAGGGAAAGCCTGAGACAATCAAGATCTGTCTGAAGTCCATCTGAAACATCCCACCTCATTGCCTGATCATCCCTTGCAGCCAACATGGCCACACAGAGGGGTGGACTGCTGTTTGATGCACCCGTTTGCTTAACGTGGATGTTTGCCCTCTTCCCAATCCAGTTCCTTGTGCTTTGGGGCCAATGGCAAGGGATGTGGACAGCCTGGCCCTGTGCATGAAGGCACTGCTCTGTGAGGAGATGTTCCGGCTGGACCCCACCGTGCCCCCCATCCCCTTCAATGAGGATGTGAGTCCTTAAGTCAGCAAGGCTCTTTTGAGGGAGCTGCACACTCAATGCATCATTCTTGAAGAGCCCAGTTATCTTCATAGTACTGGTTTCCTGTAACTTGTTAGCTCTCTTTGAAGGCACAATTAATAATTACTACAAGAAATAGGTTATAAATAATTATCTTTTCTCTCTACTCAGCTGGCATGTAGTTTGTCAGACTGAAAGACCCCAGAAAAGAGTGGAAATGAAGGCAATACCAGGAGCAAAAAGCTGGACATTTTTAGGGGAAGATGAGACGGGATCAGGAAATCTTTTGGCTGAGGACATTTCCTTTCCCTCTGCAGCAGATGAGCTTCAGGAGGTTTTATCACCTCCGTCTTCAGAACAGTGGTTGAATTACTGGTCTTGAGTGGCCGTGCTTTATATGAAGGGAGGGATAAAGGGGAGGCTGGAGAAAAAGGCAAGAGTGGGCATTTGGAAAGGGTAACATATGGAAACTGTAGGCACCAACCAGAAACTTAGTTACCCCCTAACACAGTCATCGAATGGTTTGGGTTGGAAGGGACCTTAGAGCTCACCCAATTCCAACCCCCTGCCATGGGCAGGGACACCTTCCACTAGAGCAGGGTGCTCCAAGCCCCTGTGTCCAACCTGGCCTTGAACACTGCCAGGGATGGGGCAGCCACGGCTCCTCTGGGTACCCTGTGCCAGCACCTCAGCACCCTTATAGGGAAGAACTTCTTCCTAATATCTCATCTCAATCTCCCCTCTGTCAGGTTAAAGCCATTCCCCCTTGTCCCATCACTACACACCCTTGTAAAAGGCTCCTCTCTGGCTGGAGCTTTTGTCCCCTTCTGCAGTGAGCCTCAGCACGGGGCAGTCCTACCCTCAGCAGGTCTGGAGATGCTTCACTGGTGTCTCTTTGCTCCAGGTGTACTCCAGCTCCGCTCCTCTGCGGGTCGGGTACTACGACACAGACGGCTACTTCCCGCTGCCCCCTTGCATGAGGCGAGCAGTGCAGGACACCAGGAGGGCTCTGCAGGCAGCGGGGCACCAGGTGAGTGCAGCCACGTTACTACAGCCACGTAATACAGCACGGGCAGGATCCCACATGGGGTAGCAGTGCCTCTCATGGGGAAACAGCACTGGCAATTGGAGAACTTGTACCTGCGAGGGGTGTAACAAACCCATCTCTGCTCTCCTGGTGGCTGTGGTCCACAATAGACAGCAGCATCCATAAAGGGCTGTGTTTTAGGCTGGAAGATTGCTTTATATGACTGTTCTTCCAAGCAGGGCTCTGAGAGGTGTTTTTTCTCCTTCCTCCCCACTGCCCACGGAGACCTCTGATCATCCTGGACGACTGAAGGAAAAGGGCTGTGGGGCATAGGATGGGAAATATGTTTCTCTCCATGTAGACCTACCTGCAGAAACATGCCGGTGGTGTTCGTCATAGCAAAGTGACTCCAGGTCTGAGATGCTGATAGTGCTGGGAGAGGTGGGAACCTGGTGCAACTTCTGGCTCAGGGACCGCCTGGAGCTTGAAGGAGGAGGAAATGGCTCTGGAGAGAGTGGAGCCAAATCGCTGTTGGGGAGGAATAATCCCATGGGGAAATGTCTAGGATTGAGCCAGGGCTCTGTTGATGTGTGGAGCCTGGGGAGGTGCTGCTCTGCCTTTGAACCGTATCCACAGTAGGGCTTTGGAAATGATCACGTTCCCAGGCTGCCACATAATCTTGTGTTCTGGTGCAGCTGGTTCCCTTTTCTCCACCTCGGATCCACTGTGTCATGAATGAACTGTTTCTGAAGACGTTTTTTGCTGATGGAGGCCGTGCTTGGTTGGATGAGTTGTAAGTAGGAGCCCTCTGGCAGGAGTGCTCTAAAACACCCCTATCCCCATGCCCCTGAGCACAACACACAGGCACAACTAGCTCCTCTCACACCCCAAACAGGAG
>JAVHNF010079646.1:2601-13724 GCA_034783455.1 Micropsitta finschii | reverse complement strand
CAGCCCCAACTTTCTCAGCCTATCTTCATACAGGAGGTGCTCCAGTCCCCTGATCATCCTCGTGGCCCTCCTCTGGATTTGTTCCAACAGTTCCATGTCCTTTTTATGTTGAGGACACCAGAACTGCCCACAATACTCCAAGTGAGGTCTCAGGAGAGGGACAGAATCACCTCCTTCAACCTGCTGGTCACGCTCCTTTTGATGCAGCCCAGGATACGGTTGGCTTTCTGGTCTGCTAGCGCACACTGAAGCCACCTCATGTTCATTTTCTCATCGACCAACAACCTCAAGTCCTTCTCCGCAGGGCTGCTCTGAATCTCTTCTCTGGGTCATCCATTTTCCCCTTCTTGAAAATGGGGGTTATATTTCCCTTTTTCCAGTTGTCAGGAGCTTCACCTGACTGCCATGTTCTTTCAAATATGATGAACAGTGGCTTAGCAACTTCATTCGCCAGCTCCTTCAGGACCCTCAGATGGATTTCATTGGGTCCCATGGACTTGTGCACGTTCAGGTTCTTAAGATGGTCTCGAACCAGATCATCTCCTACAGTGGGCCTAGGATCTTCATTCTCACAGTCCCTGTGTCTGTCTTCCAAGACTTGGGTGGTGTGGTCAGAGCATTTGCCAATGAAGACTGAGGCAAAGTCGTCATTAAGAACCTCAGCCTTCTCCAAATCCAGGGTAGCCAGTTCTCCTGATAGCTTCCAGAGGGGACCCACGATGTCCCTAGTCTGTCTTTTATTTGCAGTGTACTTATAGAATCCCTTCCTGTTATCTTTCACATCCCTAGCCAAGTTTAATTCTAACTGGGCCTTAGCTTTCCTAACAAGGTCCCTAGCTTCCCAGACAACATCCCTGTATTCTTTCCAGGTTGCCTGTCCTTGCTTCCACCTTTTATAAACCTCTTTTTTCCCTTGAAGTTTTCTCAGCAACTCCTTATCCATCCATGGAGGTCTCTTGGCCCTCCTGCTGCACTTCCTTCTAGTTGGGATGCAACACTCCTGAGCTTGCAGTACGTGATCCTTGAATATCAACCAATGGTCTTGGGCTTTCCTGCCCCTTAGGGCTATATCCCATGGAAACTTTCTGATCATTTTCCTGAAGAGGCCAAAGTCTGCTCTCTTGAAGTTCAGGGCAGTGAGCTTGCTGCACACTCTTCTCACTGTCCTGAGGATCTCAAATTCAACCATCTCGTGCTCGCTGCAACCAAGGCTGCCATGAAGCGTCACATTTCCAACAAGCCCTTCCCTGCTGGCAAGCCTCCTACCGGAACAGCTCTTCCCCTTCATTGTCAAACCAGCTCCACCAGCCTCCAGTATACCTGGCCTCCCAAATAGAGTCCGTTGTCCTACATACCCAAACCCCTGACTATGGCACCACTGTTTTAACCATTTACTGATCTGCCAAATCTGCCTAACCTTTTTAAGGTCCTCCCCTTTATCCTAGAGAATTGATGAAAAGACTGTCTGAGCTTCAGAGCCCCTAACCACTTCTCCTGGGGCTCTTTAGTCTTTCTTAATGTTTTTGGGCTACTGCTATCTATATCACTAGCACCCACATGGACAAACAGAAGTGGGTAACAGTGGGACTTACTAGACTAGACAGCCTCTCTGCAACATCCCTGATCTGAGCAGCTGGTAAGCAGCACATCTCTCTGGAGACTGGGTCAGGCCAACAGATGGGTGCCTCTGTGCCTTAATTATTACTATTAGCATCCAAGCTAGCTAATTTGTGCAAATTCTCTTCATTGTCTTCTTTTTCAGAACACTAAAACCACCCCATTTCACAATGGCATAAATTTTCTGCTTTGCCCTTTGTGAAACCAGAGTTTAACCTGGGCAAAAAGAATCTCTCCACTCACAAGAAAAATGTTTGTGGGGAAGGGGAAGAAAATTGGGGAAGAGGAAACGGGTATAGGACAGAGAATGGAAAGCATAAATGAATATGAGACTCTAGGGAGAAAACCATGAAAGCATTCAGCCTTCTTTGTTCAGAGAACCCTCAACAAATAGAGTGCAATGTGATTTTATTTAAATGTCTGCTTTTCCTACTGCAGAGATTAATATCAGGAATTGATATGATCTTAGTGTGTATATCATGCTCATTAGGGATTATTGTCAACTTCTTCCTTTCTTCCTGCTTCAGATCTAACATACCTATTTGTATTGGAATCATCTGTTTATATTCACTTTTTAGTCTATTTTCTGCTATAGATCTTTTGCAATGTCTTCAGTAGTAATTCAGTGGCTAGGTGCTGGGTTTTGGCCTTTGTTCCGTACATATTGAGCAATCTGATAAAACAGTAGTTTCACTCGGCTTTATAAATGCTTTATTTAAACCAAACCAAAAATTCTGTTAGACTCTAGAATGGCCCCCTGTCTTAGTTTGAACCATCTCTATAGAAATGGGATGCAAAAATAATATCAAGCTTTATTATGAGAGCAACATTGTCAGGGAAATAACAAATACTACAGTGGTGCAAATAAACCTTGGGCTTGAGAGACTAAATAAAAAATTATAAAGCGTTAAATAGATCTGGGTCAAATAAGGGCACAGATTTTAGGAATATTTGTGTAACTTTTCATACACGAGCAGTTGCATGATATTCTTCAAATGACTGAAATACCAAAGAAGGAGAATTTTATTAACAAAAGAATAAATTGCAGCAAAGACATAAGATTAGTAAAAGAAAGGAAAAGGAAAAAAAAAAAAACAAACAAACAAAAAAGGAAACGCAAGTGCAGTATCAGCGAGGTAAAGTATCATTGAGATACAGTGTATAAGACTGTTGTGGAAGTAGTTAAAACTTTCTTATTTGGGAAATTTTAATCTAGACTGGAAAAAGCCCTAGAAGATACAGGGAATAGCCTTGTATTTGCAGAGATTTAATGAGACATTATTAAAGAATTATTTTTTTTTCAGCTCTAACTCCTACAAATTGATTTCATGTAGTATAGTCCAAAATGTTGATGTCAAAGGCACAAAATGAAACAAGAGATTATGCTTCAAATGGTCACAGATGTGGACACTGATCATAAAAAAAGTTAAAATGTTGATGTTAGATAGAAACTTAAAGCCATCGTGCAGTATCTTGTAATGGTTAGGAAAGTAAAGGAATTACAGAGCTGTGTCAGCAGAGCAAAAGAACAATAACCAGAAGAAACTATTACACAGATCCAGTGAAACAATCCTAAAGTACTTTCCTTGACCAGTGACACTAACTATAGACAGAGATTAGGCTTGTAATGATGAGCAAGCCCTCATCTATGAGGACATATTGTTATGCTGATGTTCCTTAGAAAGAAAATAATAAGATTTCCTTAAAGATTTTAACATATAAGATTTTAAAATATAAGCAGGATCAATTCTCGTTTGCAAAATTTGTCTGTTAAGTCTCTTAATTTGAAAGTCTAGTCTTCATTTGGGACTCTCATTTATGGACCACAAATGTCTGCTGTTTGGGCTTACTTAAGCATCACCTTTTTAGAGCTCCTACTGTGAAACTGAGGACAGTAAATGACTGTATCTTGGATGTAGAAGCATCTTGGATGGCAAACTTCCTCACTGTTAGCAAACTTCACATTCCCAATTTCTACCAAATCTTGAGATACTGTTCCAAAGGTGATGTTACAGTAATTCTTGCTCATATTTACCATGATAGCTCTTTTGTTCCAAACCCCCTTTTTAATTATTTGTTTTGCAATGCAATTTGTCTTGCTTATTTCAGACATTTAAAAAGTGTGGTCTATTGTAATTTTTACTGTATTTTATCATGGTTTTAATAACAAACAGAAACCCTACATTGTCAGGGGACTTCTCATTTGGCAATTAAATTATTTTTATCATAAAGTGGATATTATCAGACTCTTTGAGAGGAAGCATTAGACTGAAATAATGGGGCAAAGATCAAAGCCAACTGCTACACATTGTTTCTTGAGAGGAATCCCTGGCTGGAAAAGAGAAGCTGGCTGACGGCATTTTTTCTTACAGCTAATGAAAATTTCCCAAGAGGTTGAGCCATCTAATAGTTTGGAATGTGTAATAGAAGCTAATTTCAGACTAATACAGAGTTCCCAACAATATTTCATATGTATTCAGTTTGCCCTTTATTGCTGGTACTTTTTCACCACCTTAAGCTTCTGTTCTGCAACCCCGCAACCACACACAGAATCAGTCCTGTTTATTTCAGTGCTTATTCCCAGAAAAAACAAATTATAAAGGAGGGTCTCATTGCTGCTGATTTGACTCCAACCTTTTCTCTTTAGATGCTCTGCTCTTTTTAGCAGTATTTTTGTATTTTATCAATATCAAAATTGAATCTCAGACTCTCTGAAAAACATGATAGAATAGCGGCCTGTGAGCGTCCATAGTCCTTTACTAAAATGCTTCTAGATAAATGTAATAATTAAAATTCTAGTAAATTAGTAGACCAGTAGTAAACCAGTAAAATATTAGTACATTTCTACTAAACTTCTTCATATCTCACTAGGAACATTTATAAATTCTGGCTTGTAATTAAGATCAAGTGTTTAATTCTTACATTAAATGAGTTTATTCCAGATAATTGTGATTTTTTTATTGAAATAGCCTTTTTAAAGAAGCTTTAAGTGCAGATCATAGAATTCAAGATGCAGAAAATGTGTGGAAAATAGGCGGAAAAAGAAGGGGCAGTGCAGAAAAAAAAAATAGTGATCAAAAAGTTAGTGATGTAACAAATGAAGAAACTATGAGAATTACACAATTTTGATAGTTTATTGAATAAAGTAAAGCAAATTATCCAAAATAAGAGTCAGTCTGCAAAATTTATCTGTTTTCTGGGAACCTTTTAGGAAGTATTTTTCCCCTTACAGACTGCAAGTAATTAGGTACAATGTTTATATAATATGGCCTGTGGTTTGTTCTAATTTGTTATTTACTCACAAGGAAGAGCACCATTTATTAAACAACCAGAAGTGTTTCGTGCTGTGTTATGGGTTTTCCTTGCAGGAGATCCATCACAATAAAGAAGACTGCAATTATTAAGATCTGACAACTACACAATCCAAGTGATAAATTTAAAGGCTGTTTAACTACAATTCCAGCAGACTGTAACCTGCAGTGATCTCTAACAATGTGATCTCTAACAATGATCTCTTTAACATTTTCCTGTATGGTCAGTTCTGAACACATGTGGATTTTCAGAAAGTTTTAGAGGCCTATAAGGAAGGTAAATATTACTCTGAAAACATGGGATACACGTCTCAGTTTCTTGTTTTTTTTCTCAGGACAGAAAGGGAAGGCTGCTGCTTAAAGGAGGGAACCCAAGGGAAAATAATATAATATAGAAAAAGAAAATTTTCTCTCTGAACTGTGAAATCTCTTACTCATGCTGCGACAGTTATAGGCTGCCAGCTTGGAAAGTCTTGGCACCCTGATTTTCAGAAGAAAGGTCCCATAAAAACTGAGGTAGTATATTTTAAAAGTCTGTTGTATATGAAGGTGGCACTAACTTTTTTCTAACTACTTCGATACTCATGTCTTTGTTGAGGTTTTGTGTTATTAAATCAATGCTTCATAGCCCTAAGAAATATGTGAGTGTGGCCTCAGATTAAGTCACCATTTCCAGGACCAACCATCTTCAGATACTTACAAGTCAAGTGACATTTTCAGCACAGGCAGGCAGAAGTCTTGAACACTTGACTGGACTGTAAGAGAAGGATGCTCAGTCAACATTCATTTAGATGTGTGAGGGAGGTCCTTGTCATTTAACACACACAAAAAGCCTTACAGTAGTATTTAAGCTATTTTACTGATGTAGCCTTCCCATCAGGATCAGGAACTTCTTTTTCAGGGAAACCTTTTACTGGAAGTTCATTCTCTGTGGAAGATTTTCTTCCTTTCTTATCTCAAACCTGGCCCTCATTGAACAACCGTAACAAGAATTAGTTAACTGATCTGAAGCAATTTTCCTCAGCAGTTTTGCCTGGAGAATAAATACAGTAAATGTTTCTCGTGATGTACTTTGTTTATCCAAACCTGATAAACCAAAGTATTTCCATGAAAATGAATCATCCAGTTTCTCTCTCTAACTGAATTATTTTCTTCCTGGAAAGGCTGTCTTCTGCTTCATGAAGATCATCTTTGCCCTAGCCTGAATTTCTTGCTCTTAGCAACTCTTTGGTCAGATCTTAGAGTCAGGCAGTGTTACTAGCCTTTCCTGCTGCTGTCATTGCTTAAGACCTAAGTTAAAGTATCCCTTGCTGACCACACATTTTTCATTAAACAGAATCTTAGCCTGATGCTTTCATCCTTTTCTTTATTTCTTATTTGTCCAATAGATTAGGTACAAATAGAACTGTAAATATACTTGTAGAGTATATCACTGAAATCCACCAGACTCCTTTCTTTGGTTACAGGTTTGGGGGAGGGAGGAGTTTGCATATTTGGCAAGAGGCCTAGCTAGAGAAATACATGAAATCCGACACTAGACAGTACTATAATGCAGGTAACAAAGAATACAGAGAAAGGTGAAAAAGGAACTTAATTATTGTCATGTAATATGAAAAATATAAAGCAGCAAATCAGTTTATCAAGTTTGAAAGATTACTGGGCTTCCATTCTGCTAAAAGAGGTAAGGAAATATACTTGATTTTATCTTACCTTTCTAAAATATCAGAAAAAATCAGTTTTTCATGAGGATTGTAATCCTCGAAACCAGCTATTATATCTGAACATAGCAGCAACAGAAGTTAACATAAGTTTTCATCTAGTAATATATATGATATTTCATTCCACTAATCACTAAATCAGCTGCTTCTAACATAGAGCAGAGAATATTTAGAGATGCTGATTTATCCACGGTTAATTATGGAACAGCAGATAGCAAAAAATTATTACAGATACTACTGTTTTTATAAAATAATGTACAAAAATAGAAAAGCTGAATTAATTTCTACATAAATCCCAAGAGAGCAGTAACTACTATAGAAAAGCCAAAAGAAAATAAGTAGTTTTGCAGGAACAAATTTTTTTCTCCTTAATCGTCTACCAAAACCAGATTAAGATTAGCATATTTTGCCCTCTTTTTATCCAGGAAGGCTCTATTCTCTCTAGGCTCAGATTTCAGCAAAGTGTTTTGCTTCTGAACAGTTTTAGTTGTGATAAGTTGCTCCAGTACCATGGCCCACTTGTTTTAATCGCTATACTACACCCTAGACTGGTTAAGAGTAATTTTATTCCGTTCTGTAATTCCGATATTCTTTATGTTCTGAGACCTGGTAGTGATACGCATGTGGCAAGACAAAAAGTAAAAAAATTTGTTCCAAATTTGAAAGTAATACAAATGTCATTAAGATTTTCTATTTGAGCTCAGTATGTTTATTTAAGAATGTCTTTTGTTAGGTTATTTTAGCAGAAGTAAATGCGCTGTTACAACTGATTTCATGTTATAATTGTCTTTACTGATTTGGCCTCTATAAGATGTCATTTATTTGATAAGACATGGTGCTTTACTTCAGTAAATACCAGTTGATATATCCATTATTTAAACGCGTCAAAAGGTTATACACATTATATTTATCAACAACAAAACTGTCTGTATCAACGGTAAACAGAAGCAGCTTGATTTCATGCTGCAGATTGGAAAACAACTTCAAAATGCTGATTATCCCAGATCTACCTTTTCTGACACCCTGAAAGCTCTTGTTTCATTATCACCACCTGCCATTGCTATTATAGGTAGCAATTCGTAGGTGATGATGAAAATTGTAACCAGTGAATCCTTACATTTTGTAATGAAAACATAACTATCAATATCATATAATACTGAAAAAAAAAAAAAAAAAAAAATAAAAAATAGCAAAAGAGAAGGGTTTCTTTCTAGCATGCACAGGTTCTGCTGAGTACAACAAAAGCAGTATCCATTCAGCAGCCTCAAGCATCAAGCTTGCTGGTATTTTGCCCCATTCTGCCTGAAACAACATGTAAGGAACAGAATGGCTGAGAACAACTTGTACAAAAGGAACTCAAACCTCTTTGACTACTGCAGTTGAGGCTGCATTGGACCCCAAAGGTGTGGGTAGACTTACAGGCAATTGGACCAAAAATCTTTCAGACTAAACTGTCTAGAAAAATAGATTAGTAAAGTTATATTTTTCGATGCTTATACTTGGAGTTTGCAGTTTGTTATGTTCTCATATCATTAATGTAGATACTGGTATGAGCTAAGTCATACAGCCAGCTGAACTTCTCTCTAGTTTCTGATTGTGGAGAGGATACTTTATAATCTGGGAGAATTTTGATAACAAAAATCTGAATTGACCTGGCTGCCTTGCCTGTTTCTCCTTCCAGGAAATCAAATCTATTTTCTCAAAACTCCACCCTCCGATATGTCAATTTGACTCATGACAAATGAATGGATGGAGAATTATGTCACATCTTTATTACCTGACAGATTTTTGTCTTTGAGGTTCTTTCTACATTCCTATTGCTGTGTGCATCATGGAACTGTATTCACAAGAACTATCACCTCCTTCAGATTTCAGTAACAGCTAATTAGCAACCCTTTTGACTTTTGTACTTAATACTACCCTGAATTCAAGAAACATTTTGGATAGGTAATTATGAATGTTATTTAAAAATAATGAGTTGAAGCATCTACAAGGTTTTACTTTGATAAAAGTGTGATTGCAAAATTTTCACTAATACATATTTGGGAGGAGCATACAGTATTTAAAAAGAGAAGTGCCTTCCCTAACTCTGCAGAACCTCATTAGAAATGAGATAGAAATTCAGATCTCCAAAGAAAAGTATATGAAATTGAAAAGGGGGGGGAAGCAATTTCTTAGTAATTCTTTTTTAATGGATAAAAGTATGAAACATCCAGTGCCAGTTGCCAGGAACTGGGCTTTGCAGCACGCTGAGGGTGATTGTCTCACTACAATGCGTATTACAAGACTGGGGACTAAGGAGTCACTGTCATGCACAATTCAATGTTATAGAACTTTATATTTAATTTTTACAGCCTTTCAAATGGTCTTATTTACAAAACCAAGTGCATTCTTTCATAATCTAGTGTTTCAGTCTGCTTCTCATTCACTCATGCCCATAAGTCACCGTTTTCTACTTATATTATAAGGTTGCCCCAAGGTCCTTAATGCAGCAGTATTTGAAGCAAAACATTTATGAAAATGAATGGTTTGCATAAAGTAGTGGTAGACATCTAAAGCACCTAGAAGGCAGGTAAAATACAGTATAATTGTATACAACACAAAGGTATAAATCAGTCTTATATTTTTATTGCCTTTTAACAATAACTATAGGTTTTTGGAGCTACAGGATTGCTTGAGCTTGAGAAGACCTCTAGGGGTCACCTGATACTTTCTCTTCTAAAGTGCAGGGTTTCACTATCTCTAATTCACCCCAAGAAATTAGA
The DNA here is from genome assembly GCA_034783455.1 of Micropsitta finschii. Lineage (NCBI taxonomy): Eukaryota > Metazoa > Chordata > Aves > Psittaciformes > Psittacidae > Micropsitta > Micropsitta finschii. The sequence continues at coordinate 4,313 of JAVHNF010079646.1, read as the reverse complement.
ATTCTTAAACAGTTTTTTCACTTTAAACTAGTAATGTCACACTCTGTTTTGTATATGAGCTCGTATTTGTTCAGATATTATACAGTCTTTCCTAAAGTGTAACCTAAATTTTCCCTACGACATGTTAAATGAATTCCTTGGTCTTCTTCAATTAATCAAAAAAAATGGCCTACTTTATGACATGCCTTTAATTATTTATAGACAGTTCCTGTTGCGTCATTTTCTTCTGGATGGCATTTGCTTAACTCTGCAATCCCACATATATCTTGTTTCCCAAACATGTCCATTCAGCCACAGTCTATCCAGCTTCTTTGGCTGGAGTGCATTCTTTTAAATACTGTGTCCCTAGACAGTACTCTGATCTTTAATCACTGTCGAGTACTACATAGCCATCTTGCACAGTATTTATGTTGTGCTTTTCCAGAGTGAATGAAAAATAACATCTGGGCCTAAAGGGAACCCTACAAACAAGGAGGAGGAAAAGAACAATTTAAGGGGAAAATTAAGAGTGATGTCAAGAGAGGCAGCAGCTGCGGAGTCCTGAAATTCTCTCTCCTGTTTTACTTGTGTCAGTTAGGTGTAACCACACAACAGCAAGAGCTAATGTTGTTCTGATTGAGCCTACAGGGAGTGTGTATAATATTGCCCTTCTTGCATATAAGTGTTCCCATGATCAGATGCAGGTTCCTTAGATCAACCTCTTTGCTGTAAATAGTCTTACGGTATGACATTCCAGTATCTTAATGCAGAAAAATAATGCATTTCTCTCCTTTGCAGTGGTGTGAAATATTAACATAGGATCAATTTATATTTGATCCTAGGGAGAGAATTAAAGGTCATTGTACCTTTGCATTGCATTTGCATAGCAATCCCTTCTTGCCCTAAAAGACAGAAATTTTCTGAACCATTAACATGAGCTGGTATTTTTACAGTGTATGTTTTGTCTTTGATTACTTCCTAAAATTTGAATAGATTTTTTTTTATTTAAATGATAAAAAAAAAAAAAATCCAGTTGATATTCTATAACTTTAAAATTTCTTTTAGCTCTGATTCATGACAAGAAAATGAAATCACAAAATATTTAATGGAGAAAATTTTATGAAAATGTTTAATTTGGACATAGCCAGATGTTTGGCTTGAATTTTCAGTCAAAACAAAATAGTACCGATGTAGTTTAAAAGTATATTGCTGTTATTTTCAAGCAGAACCAGCCTTCATAGACACATTTCAATAGTACATAGTCTAATGACTCCTCTGATTCACCATGGTACTTGTTCAGACAGAATCTCATAATGTACTGAAATACCGACCTTGAGGGACTCTACCCCTCCGGGAGAATGTAGAAATCTTAATTATAGATACTGTGAGAAATTCACTGATTTGGAATGATAAACAATGCTTTTTTGATGTGTGTGGGGGAAATAAAAAATGAATATTCCATTTTATTTTACTTACCCAAAACACGCCATTACAGGAAGAAATGCTTCGACTAAATTTTTCAAATGAAAATGCAGCATTTTTACTATAACATGTTAATTATGAAGAAACTACATCAATCTGTTAATAATATATTGACAATTTTTACACTGCAGAGTCTCAGAAATAGAACATTTGTGTCTAATATGTGAATAGTGTAAGTATATTAGGGCCACCATTATAATACAATAATTATTTGCAATATGGCCTTTGACACCAATATTCAGCATTTAGAA
>JAVHNF010079639.1:42905-60191 GCA_034783455.1 Micropsitta finschii | reverse complement strand
CCAAAAAAAAACCCCAAACCAAGGCATATTTATAAATGCAAGAATAAAACAAGGTTCTGATTCTCTTTATTTTTTTCTTCAAGAAAAAAGATATAGGAATAATGGGAAAACGCAGTCTGCAGAACTGCTGTAGCTGTGGGAGCTAGATGCTCATTCATTACATGCTTATGGGGATCTCACTTTGAAAACAGCTGTTCAGTAAAATATGGGATTGAGAGAAGAAATGTTTACTATTGTCAGGTTAATTGTTCATTTTTTTGGCATACTAGCATGAACAAAAGGAAAGTGTCTAGCAGATTTTACGGTCAACTGTGCTGTAATTCTTATAATACTTGAAAGATTAAATAGCTTGTTTACATTTATATTTGAGCTTAGCAGGTAAATGCTAGTTATATTAATCATGCAGCTGAACATAGTAATAAAATTAACAGAGGAAAACTTTTGTTAACTGATGTTTTGGTTTTAGTAATGATGGGGAAATGCTATTTTAACTTGCTAATGATCCCATAATGAATTTTCTGTAGGAGAAGGACAAGACACAGATGGTAACTGTTAATAGAGATCTTCTGATGGCTTTTGTTTATTTTGATCAAAGTCATTGTGGATATCTTCTGGAGAAGGACATGGAGGAGATACTGTACACTCTTGGACTACACCTGTCACGTGCTCAGGTTTTGTATAGTAAAAGAAATATCTGTGAAAACATTATAAGAGTGCTGTAAGTGGGAGGAATATAGTTCAGCTTCTAAAAGCTGCTGCTTAATAATTTCATCCCTGATTTTTATGTAGCCACATCATATTTACAATAAAGTGCTAGTTTAATCTTTTGTAAATTATCTTGGAATGAAAAGGTGCAGTTTGCAGCTCTTCATATGCCCATATTGTATCTGTACCTTTTGTCTCAACATTTCATCCTTTCATTTTCCTTAGCTTTTTTCATTTTAAGTCCCAGTATGTTAGAGTTTAAAAAGCTTTGCAGTTTCTTTAAATTTTCCAAGTTAAAACATTCCTGTTTGGGGTATACAATGCATGTGTTAAGTAACACCATATTTCTTTCCATGGCTCTGTTGTAGGTCAAGAAGCTACTTAGTAAAGTAGTGCTTAGAGAATCTTGCTTTTATAGAAGACTAACAGACACTTCTAAAGATGAAGAAAACCAAGAAGAGTCTGAAGAACTACAAGAAGATATGTTAGGTGGTATTATATTTTCTTACGCCACAAAATTCCAGGGAATTGTTTCTGTGCAAACGATAATAAGAGTGCTGCACTTCTTCCTTGAAGAAATTAATTCAGATCTGCAGGGAACCTGCCAGTCTGGAAAAGCAGATCTTGGGCAGTTCATAAATTACAGTATTTCTGCCTTCCAGCATATCTGTAGGATAAAAATGTCTTGGAACAGGAAGGAAGACAGAGGTTAACATCAAGTACTGGTGCATTCACGCGAGTTTTGCAGTCAGGAAGGATCAGTGCTGTAGGTGGTAGAACAGAGCCTGATTTCTGGAGACATTAATCATAGAATCATAGAATAGTTGGGGTTGGAAAGGACCTTAAGATCATCTAGCTCCAACCCCCCTGCCATGGACAGGGACACCTCCAACTAAACCATATCACCCAGTGCTCTCTCCAACCTGGCAGGGAGGAGACATTGAAGAATGTTATGAAAGAACATGTTCCTTTTAGGGAGCAGGGAGGGTAGGAACTGGGGTAAGAAGGGAGGAGAGAAATGTGAGGGATAGACCAGCAAACTTGAATTTACTCTTAGGCTGGGGTTTTTTGGTGTTTTGGTTTTGGGGGGTTTTTTGGTTGGTTTTTTTTTTTTTTAAGATTTTTTTGAGGTTGGTCGCTAGAACTAAAAACTGGCAGAATGATTATTTCCTAATGCTACTTAATCTAATACAGGAAACAGATTACTGTTACCATCACCTACTGTAAAGCAAGAATCAAAAGCCATAGAAGAAAATGTTGGCCTCATTGTGTACAATGGAGCTATGGTGGATGTTGGAAGCCTTTTACAAAAGTTGGAGAAGAGTGAAAGAGTGCGGGCAGAAATAGAACAGAAGCTTCAGTTACTAGAAGAAAAAACAGGTTGGACATTACTTTGAAGGTGGTGCTTACATGGATGCAAGGCTTCTTAAGTAGATAAACCAATCTGAGTAATATTTGTGGTCTAAATTGCTTCGCTGGTTTTTTACCAAAATTTTTTATTTTCTATCTCCTAAGCTCTTTGACCTTGCAAGCCAACTGTTACTGAGTACCACTTGTCACCATGCTGAAATACTTTTATGTTTTATTTAAGGTGAATGTAAGACTTCCAGATGTAGTCAGACTTGAGTATTATCAAATTGTAATGTAATGCAATATTCAGTAGTCTTTAAAAATTAGTAGTTACGGTGTTAGCATGTAAATGGAATGTTAAGATGCATAGTACCTGTCACTGGAAGTGACCTTTTCCCCTTGTTCCCTTCCTTCTAAGACGAGGACGAAAAGACCATACTACAACTGGAGAATTCTAACAGAAGTCTATCTGCGGAGCTCAAAGAAGTGAAAAAGGACCTTGGTCATCTGCAAGAAAATTTGAAGATCTCGGATGATAAAAACTTGCAATTTGAGGGTCAGCTGAATAAGACAATCAAAAATTTAGCTACTGTTATGGATGAAATACAGAGTGTTCTTAAAAAGGTTAGAATTGCTTAATTCTATTTTCTATTATTGTATACAGGCCTCCTGTAGAAGAAATTACTGAAACAGCAGCAGTAACAGTTTTTATCTCAAACTATCTTTAGGTTTTCTTGTCTTGATCTTGTTCATCCCCAGCAGTCCAAATCTGCTCTTCTGTTTGATCAGTTAGGAGTAGTTTTTCAAGGCAGAACTTAAGTATTTCAATTCATATGGAGGTATTTCAGTAAAATTAGTTTTAAGCCAACCACATAATGCTCCAAAGCATTTCTGTCCTTGTGCAGAAAGATATTTGCATGTTAAGTAAGGCTGAAGTTGGTTGTGAAGACTACTGAGTGGTAAACTGGTACTATAAGGGAGCTTTGTTTCTGCTTCTGTCTACATTTATTGTGAAACAAATACAGCATCTACAAATGCTCTAAAACTGAAATAAAAACACAAAAAAATTACAAATGACAAATGTTAGAACTTTTTTTCCTCTGGTAGGATACAAGTGATACATCATAGAATCACAGGCTGTTTTGGGTTGGAGGGGACTTTAAATAACATCTAGCTACGTTCCCCCTGCCGTGGGCAGAGACACCTTCCACTAGACCAAGTTGTTCAAAGCCCTGCCCAACCTGGCCTTGAACACTGCTAGGGATGAGGCAGCCACAGTTTCTCTGGGCAGCCTGTGTCAGCGCCCTGTATCGAAATCTACTCTCTTTCAGTTTATCCTGTAAATCGCTGTAGTTTATTAAACTGGTAGTATCATGCAGACATCTGTCATCAATATCATTATGCAGTCCTGTAGACATGCTGTAGACCTCCTACTCCACCAGAACCCACAGACAAAGGCACTGCATAACCCTCTTTTGCCTTGCTCTTAGCTCAGTTAAATACCTTGATCATTCTGTCCATTATTTTTGAGATGAGAATGTCTTTGAAGCCTAGTGTTTTCAGATGGCTTTAGCCAGTATAAATACTTTGCCAGAACTGTTACAGTAAATTACTTTCCTAATTTCCTAATTCAGTGGATTTTGCAAAACATGGCTTCAGTTGCTCCTCAAATAAAGCAAGAAACAACAACTAGAGAAAAAAGAGAAAAAAGGCTCAGCAACCCCCAAACCTTTATAGACTACAAAATGAGGCTTCTGGGCATGCTTCTTATGCTTCTCTTCAGAAGTGCTTAAGTCACACTTAATTTCTGCTACCTCAATTTTTCAGGAAAATACTGGAAATATGAATTGGTTATAAATGTGTAAGATACCAGTTCTTATAATATTTAAAGTTGATAGCAAGCAGTATTTGTCTCATGCTGCTTTATAGTTCACGAGAAATATCACTTTATAATTTGTTATCCTTTCCCTTTTTTCTTCCAAAGGATATTGTGAAGAGCGAAGATAAAGATCAGAAATCCAAAGAAAATGGAGCAAACGTATGATAAAACTGCTGCTGTTTAGAAGAATGGTGTTACATAATGTAATATAAATCATGATACCAGAATGTATGGGAAGTGATGCATGTTTGATTTTAGTAGTATAAATATCTTAGTTCTAAAAGATGTATAAAGTTTTATGAATGTGAGGGTCTGCTTCTGAAGATTGCTTGTAATTCTTAGCACTCAATTTGAGACACTCCTCGAGTGAAAATAATTTTGCATTGCAAAATGTTTTAGGATGAACTTTGTTACAGTTTTAACCTTAATAAAGTTCATCAACAAAATGAAAAGTAGCAAGTATTTAATTACCAAATGCTTTTCATTAAAGTCTAGTGAGATCAGAATTTTCATTATTTATAGAATTGCCATTTTTAGGTTTTCTTTTGGCCTAATTAGTCTTTATAAATTCAAAGATGAATCACAAAATAGCTGCTTCATTTTGCAAGTAAAGACTTTTTTTTTTTTTTAAGAGCTTCTTGGATTTTTTTTTTTTTTTACTTGTCTCAATTTCCTTTTTCCTTCCAAATGTAACTTTCTTTCCCAAACCTGCTTGCATTAAAGCCTCATAACATACGGTGGTTCAGATGAGTTAAGAAAGCAATAGAAACCTACCAAAATACTGGCAGGGTTGTGAGATTTATATGAAAATACATGGGCCTGTTTTAAATGTATGTTGTCTGTGGTTTTTTAATTGTTCTTTGGATTAATATATATGCTCATTTTCAATAACAAATGCAGTGTATTAAAACATATGGTTGGATACCAGGCCAGCAGATGTCAGAATAATGCCTTACATGGAGAAAAAGCTAGTATTGTAAGCCACCTTTAATTAAATTTGGAGCTCGCTCTTAGTATGTGTAATTACTTCAGAGACTCTAGTCCAACAAAAGAACGGATACACAAGTATCAGTACTCCATATTATAGTTACTAAGGAGCAGTACACCTTGCTTTCTTGAAAGTGGATAAGATTGTCTGCCTTTGTAGTCACAAATCACTAGAGATCTAAGTTAACGCGACATCGTCAAAGGCAACTTACTCAAATAATGTGAAATATAAACTATTTTATTTTGATGCAACTTCCAGGAAAATTAATGGTTTTCTTACAGAAATGGTTAATTTTAGCAGACCTTTCTTTTTTAGCCTAGATATCCTAGGTAACTAAATACCTGTTAGGAGAGAGTCTAAGTGCCATAATATGTATGAATAACCTACATGCAAACATGTGTAGCTTTACTGAGATACACATTAAAATGCCTGAGTTTATGTTCAAGAGTCTAAGCTGGTGCTTTTATCACTTACCTTTCTTGGCTCTTTTGGAGCTAGACAAGAAAATATCTTTTCATTAAAATAACACACAAGCTTTTCCCCTCATTCATCTCAAGTGAGTCACTGTATAATAACTGCTCACACTGAAGTAGTAAGTACTATAAAACACTAATTATGGCATAAAAGTACACAGAAAATACATGCTTTATGAATGGATAACATCAAAGAATGGTTGAATGAGGATGGTGATAGAATTTATCTTATGAAAGGCATTATGCTGTACAGATGGTGTTAACAAATTCTTCTGTAATCAGATTATATTTCTCACATTTACCTTTGTACAAGTTGTTGATAGCATGTTTCATTTTTGATGTTGAGCAACATTTATTTAAATGAAAGGTTTGTTCATGAAATATGCAGCAGTACATATGAACACACAAGAAAATAATTCCAGAATTCAAGATAACATCTTTTTAGGCATACTGAAACGTGTAAGCTGAAAGCAGTTGTCAACACAAGCAAGCCTCATCTTATGGTCCAGTGGGCAGCCCTGCGAGACAGTTACTTATGATACAGATTTTTATAGTATTAAAAAAATACGTGTTAGAATGAGTAATCTTTATCCTGCTTTGATGTAATAGCATTTCAGATATTATATACAGTATGCATTTATGTTGGAAAGGAAATTAAAAGGGTAAACAATAAAGAGGAGAAGGGAGGGAAAACAAGGAGAAATTTTAGAACATACAGACTTTGATCAGTCTCCTGAAGCACAAATAATCTGAGGAACAGAAACTTCTACAGCCTGTTTAAATTGTGTTTAAATCTGTGTATGACCAGCATTGGTGCTGTATGTTAGCTAAAGCTTCTTGGCAATAGTCCCAGAAATGTAATTAATTCTGAAGAAAATTGAATAGACCATGGGTAATACAGGTTTGGTGAAGCAATCTTTGTCAGTTTTAATTCACAAACAATGTTTTTTTGTGTTTCATGTTGCACTTCATAGGCTTCACACATTATGCAGCAGGTGCTGACAAAAGGCTAATAAGGGGTGAGCCTAAGCTAGGCCTTGCTCCAACTCCTTAACATCTAATTTGTAGTTTTAAAGTCATCATAGATGCTCTATGGAAAGTAAATCTCAGACTATCTTGTTCTGTAGAGAAAGCACTGCTGCAGCAGGCCAGTAAATGGAATCTGATCTCAGTTTATAGATTATTTCCCTCCCCTTTTTGTATTTTGTCTAGTACGGAGGACTTATTGAGTTAAACTCTTAGAAAGTGATGTTCATATTAGTGCATGTCTGAATGAGGCTAGGAAGAAAGTTCCAGGTGATCCATCTGCGTGCAAAATGGTATAGAATAAAGCTGACTTTCTTGAGGCCCCTTTGCTTTTGGTCTGTTAATGAAAAGGCAGAAGTTCATAGTTTCAGCTCTACATAGCACCAGTGGCAGTTAGACCAGTAGTGAGTTTTTACTCAAGTTTTCTGAAGTGTTGAGGGTTGCATGAAGGATAATAGAGCTGCTTCCAGCACTGCTGCATGTTCTACTGTGATGAAGATCAGTAGCCTTTTCTTGACTCACTCAGTGCTTGATGCTTGTGCCCGTAGCATGGGCCACTGCTGCAGTATTGCTTCCCAGTCATTGCTCAATTCATCTGGTGTCCTCTGGTTCAGCTTGGGGTGCTCTGGAGTGTATAATGGAGAAGTTGGAATTGTGTGTCTGGTGCCCATGGGTTTCCACAGATCCAGCATTCCCAGTTGAGCTGTTTCAGAATTCAACATTATGAAAGCTAGTTCTTCAGCAAAATGTTTTTTTCAGTGTTTAAATGCTCTGAGAGAGATTAATGTCTTTTAGTCCATCTTTCTGCTGCGTTATGTACTGTGAGTATTTATTTGGACTCAGGTAGCATAGTTAACTTTCACTGATAATCTTATCAGGAATGTGCACAAAACCTGGTGCTTCTGTGTAATCTTTTTTTTTTTATCCAGGTCAGATTCTTGCCTTGAATGCATTTGTTCAGTGCAGTTTAAATATATAAAACATAAAATCATTCATTTTGAGTGACTAACGGCCAGCAATAGATTGTGAAATGTGTATGTAGCAGTCAGTACACTTAGGCTAATATTTTCCAGAAAGCAGAAGTGGTTCCAGTAGAAGTTCAACTGGGACTTGTATGTTGCCATGTAGTGTTACAATAAAAATGGCATAAATAATGAATACCTCTACTCAGCTATCAAAGCTGCCAGTGTTTTCCCATCAAACTTATGTTTCTGCTAACTGGGTCTCATTAGATGTATTGCACAAAAGTAGTTACAGTAAAAAGCTCTAATAACAAATGCATTACTTTCAAGCAAAACCGTAATTTTTGCTTTTAATTAACCTGCTCCATAATCCATGGCATCATGATGCAGGGTATAAATTTAAAATTTTAGAACACAGCAAATATTGCCTGAAGTCATCGTTTCATAGTGATTTACCTGTGGTTAGGAGCAGTGCTTTTGAATTTCTGGATACTTGATCCCTGAATTTGTATTGAAAAGGTGTGCCCGGGCAGTTGTATGCTGCTTTTGTCTCCTTGTATCCTGCTGTCTTTTGAACTGTTGTTCTCTCTCAATAGAGTCGATTCTAAGTTGTGTGAGGAGTCAGGTCAAGTACCCAAAAGTATACATAAGAACAAGTATCTTTTTGGGTGTGATTAAGTGATGCTTCAAGCTGTCATATCCAGCCCAGTATTGGTTCAGTTCTTTTTATTCTTCCTCTAAAATGGCAGCAGAGTAGTGGTGCTGAGGAAATCTGTTTGTTGCATGCTGCTGTTTGCTTGCAACCTTGTTTTTTTTCTTCTTTTTTGGTGGTATATTTGGGTTTCTTTTAAGCACAAGCAGGTTTTTTCCGCCTTATACTGCTGAATTCTTTTTGGTCTTTCTGACACACGGTCATCCAGTTACATTCCAGTTTTGCCATGCAAGGGGCAGAAAGAGCTGGAAAGCAGCAACCCTCATTGGTTGTCTGCTCCCTTTTTAGCAGAGCTGGATGGCAGCCCACAGATATACACATAAAAAAGCAGAAATTGCTGCCACATGTCGTGTCACGAAATGATCAGTTGGGAGTAAAAGCACTTTGCAACGCTGGTCTTAAAAACACCACTTGTCTCTCAGACCAGTCTGATTTACTCTAAAACAGTCTGTTGCATGTATGCAGAGGGAAAGGTAAAAGACAAGCAATTTTCACTGTAAGTATAACGTACATGTGGGTTAGGGAGACCGGTTGTTAACGCTTTCAGTTTGGCTTTCATAGGAATTGAGAGAGTCTTGCAAATTCTCTTAAACATCTGAAAATATTCCTTTTTCACAACAGTCTGGGTTTCCTGTAAGAGACTTGCCTTTCCAGCTGTGTCTCCTGATGCCTTGTTTTATCGAAGTACTGGTCAGGAAAATTAAGTACTTCTATTAAGTGCATTATGTTGAATGTAACTAGTAGAACACTTTTGTTACAAGTTGTAAAATCTGGGGGAAGGGTTTCCAAATGCCACCTGGGAACGTTCTTGAAACATTTGTTTACAGAGAAAAACTTACACTTGTCAAGTATCTGCTCTGATACAATGAAGCCATGTATAATGTGACTGAACAGCTGAAAATGAGGATTAGCTGCTTACCAGTATCAAACCCGATTTCCTGCCTTAGTGTCTTCCTGAAATCAAGCTAATGACCTTTTTTCGTAGGGTGGGGTTATCTTTTCATTGTACTGTGGAGAGGGAAAATGGATGATCTTTGGTACTGGGACACGTATGGGTGGCTGCACATCTATAAATCCTCTGATTATCCATGGGATCTGGTAATATGCCTGCAAGGAATGTGCAGTCAGTGTTTTCAGTCGTGTGATTTGGGCATGTAGTGATTGACAGCACAAAAGGGGACTTGTGGGGGTAATACAGTGTGCAATAATTGTGATCCATGGACAAAAGCTGAAGTTGTATAGCCTGAGCTTTGGGTAGCAGGGGCTCAGAGTAAGAAGGATTGATGAAGAGATAGATGGCTGTGCAGATCTTCTGAACAATTAATTAATTTATTCCGACATCTACTTCACACTTTAAAGAAAAGGAAAATTAATCCACTTTAGGCTTTTTTTTTTCAATAAAGATAGTTTGAAGAAAAAACAAACCCTGCAGTTTAAGAACCTACACAAATTCCATAAGGAAGGCACTGAATTGGACAGACAATTGCTCTGTGGGCACAAGGTCCCAAAGTGAGTAGTGCCCTCATCTTGTCTGATGAGGATTTTCCAGGGTAGATGAGAAGTTGCACTCTAGCTTTGCAGAATAGGAGCGAACTGTGCAACGTGTAAAACCAGCACACAGCAATGCTGAAAACAGCCTGGCGAGCTTTTGCACCCATGCCTCTCTGCTCTGCCAGGGTTTCCCTTCGTGAAATCGTAATCTGAGACGGGCCCGCAGGTGCACTCTGCAGCAGGGCACAGGACTTAAACCTCCTCTTTCATGTGTGTTTTCTATGCGAGCAGCATGTTTTGCCGGGGAGCCATGCCAAAGTGAGCAGCTGATGGCTGCTGTTAGTCCTACCCACAAAGCAGGGGGTAAAAGCAGCAAAATAGCCACACAGGAGACTTGAGAGTCACTTTACTAACTTCTATGTAGCATTTCCACACTGTGAGTACCTTTCAAACACCCCATAATTACCCCAAAACCCAGTAAAAGCCTTTTCACTTCTTCCATTCACCCAGCCCAAGGAGGGCAGAGGTGATGCTGGTGTGCTGGAGGAGGCTAACTCAGCTTGCTCCCCACTCTTGGCCATGGCTGAAGAGCATCATGAGCCCATGGCTCTTCCTTAAAGCTTTTGAACTGCAAACCCAACGTGCTGGGATAGCATTAGAGGAAATACACCCAGCACATTCCATTGGGCCCCGAATCCTGCTTCTGCATCTGTGCAGCCTCCTCAGGAAGAGCTCGCTGCCCTCCCTTGCTTTGCTCAAGCTCTGTCCTCCCTCCTGGGCTCTCAGCACGTCTCCATAGAAGAAGGCAAGGAGAAGGGGAAAGGAAGGGTGCAAGCAAGGAGAAGGGCTAGCAAATGTTTGCAGAGCAGCCTTGCCAAGTAACACTCACCACAGCAAGCTGGAGGAGAAGGGAGAGAAAGAGAGAACGTCAAAATGCTGGTCACAAGGCTTTTTGTGTTTCTGCAACCCCAAGGACACCTCATCTGGACAACTGAAGCTCAGAGAGGTTTCTTTCCTGGTAGAAACACCCATCCCTCTCTCCCATTTCAGATTGGGATGCTCCAACCTGGAGCAGTAGAACTCTGTTTGTGCACACACTGATGTGTTCTTATTTAAATGAGAATCAAAGTTGGTCCTGAAGGACTTAAGTAAATCACTGGAGTATGGAGCTCAGACTCACTTCCCTACATACCCTGTGTCCACCAGCATTTCACTACGAGCCAGAAACCCTTTGCAGCACGTGTACTGCTGCTCCCCATGGCAGGACACCAGAGAACAGGCCTTCCCCTTCCCAAGAGGAAAGTCAGGCCTGGCTGACCATGATCAAAACCCATTGTAAAATGGTCCACACAAAGGTTTTACACAACTGGGTCAAGAGAAGGAACAGCCAAGTGCTAAAGATTTGCTTCTTTTGGGTTGCTATGGAGGGGATCTCCCCTCCTTCAGCTCATTGACTTAATAGTAACCAGTGGAGGAGGAGAAATGCCCATAGCATCCTTCTGCATGCTACCTCCTGAGCAGGGTAGGAAGAGCGGTATGGGGATACTCACAGCACATCTTCATGATTATGTCCAAGATTTCACATTCCTGCAAACAGAGGTGAAGATTTGTTGTAATAACAGTGAAAGCAGCCCCTAAGTGCTGCCCATCACCTCCGACTGCTGCTCTGTGCCCTCGAAGCACAGGTCCTGATCTGGACGTGAGTGATAGGCTGGCGTGAAGGCAATCTGACCAGTGAGAGTTGCTGGGATGGTAACAGGGAGCAGCACGAGGCTCCTCCAGCATTAATCCCCTCCCAGGAGACATTGTGTGGGGCAGGGGAAGCAGAGACCAAGCAAAACAAGCAGCACCCCATCCTACTCACATCTGGTCCTGGAGGTCCCACAGGTCCTGCTGGTCCCTGTCAAATAGAGAAAGCAGTTACAAGAGCAGCCAGTTCCTATCTGTGGCCTTCTCTGCTAATACCTTGCTAAGCAATAAAGAGCCTGGAAACGTCTTTTTGGCTTCCCACTTGCTGACCACCGGGCTTTGAGCAGGTACATCTGCTTGCTTGCATGATGCCCTAAGGATGCACTGGGGCGAAGGGCAAGGAGACCCACTTCCACATGTGCCATGCCCACCAAGGCTTGGCATTTACCCCACAGCACCCAGGAGGTGGGTGGATGGATTCCTCTTGCCTGTCTTGTAGCCTCCAGACCAATGTGAAGCAATGCAAGCAAGTGGTGACTCAAGAGGAACTGAAATGCTTTCAGGATGGTCACTCCAAAAGGCTGCTTTGCTCTTACTGAACCTGACCATATGAGGACACTTGGCTTATGAAAGCACACAAGTGTCTGCACTTTCTGCCCTGATTTTGGGATGAACATGGTATTTCAGAGTCCTCAGTACCAGGCTGTAGCAGCAGGTTTGAAGAGCAGGTCTGTGGTGAACATTGCAGTTGGGAGCCCCATCAGCCCCACACATTGGTGCAAACCCTGCCAGGGTCCTTACTTACTGGGCGGCCTTCTGGTCCCCGGTGGCCCTTTGCTCCTTTGATGCCCATGGGGCCAGGGTTTGGGTTCTGGAATGAAAACAAGACCAAAATCCACCAATCTGTGTGTGTCAGAGCTGCACCTTCCCCTCCACGGGTATGGCTGAGCCCCTAACACGTTGTCTGAGGCTGCTGTACCCAAGCAGAAGTTAGGGCTTCAGCTTCATCCACATTACTCACATCATTGCCAGGGTCTCCAGCTTCTCCTTCGTCACCTTTAGGACCGACATAGCCTTTTGTTCCCTGGAAAACAGCACAGACAAGACTCTTGCATAGAGAACTATTGTTATAGCACGGCAAGTTTGGTGCTGCGTGCAGTGACCTTGTGAGAAATGGCTTGGGAAAGGGATGGAGAGCAAAGTATAAGCTCCCTAGCACCAAACTGCAGTGCTATTGAGGGAAAGAGCTTCTTAGGTGCCTTTTAGTGTTATAGCATCATCCCTGGTTGACACTATCAACCCCAAACTCTAGCTCTGTCGGAAAGCACTTATCCCAAGCTTCTGTCCTTAGGTGTTCACCAGAAGCATCCACTGCAGGGAGAGGAGGGCAGAAGGAAAAGAGGGGTTTGGAGGTGGAGGATGCTTCAGGAAGCCCATTTCATCATTCAGCAAAGGGAGAGGCTTTAAGGAGCCAAAGAAGTTTCTGTTGGGTGTATGGGGAAGTAGCACACTTACATTGATGCCAGGGTCACCTCTGTCTCCTTGCTGCCCCTGGGGATGAAAGGAAGGAAGTACGTTAGGTGGGACAAGCAGCGATAATGGGCTTAGAGCTTCAGAACAGCACAAAAGGACTTACTGGGGCTCCTGTGAATCCAATTGTGCCATTCCCAGGAGGGCCATCTTCCCCCAGTAAAGGAAGGGAGCAACAGGTAAGATAACGAAAAGCAGATCCATTAGATAGCACAGCAGCTTGGGCAATACATCTCCAGCAAAATGGGCAGCAAATAGGGCACTGGTGGGTTGGACACTGGTCCAGGCAGGTAAAAAGGACATTTTGCCTATGTGTGACCTGCACAGCCACTGAGAGGCAAGTGACACTGTCCCTCTCAGCGACTGGGGCTGGGAACAGACAGAGGATGACTCTTGGAGCCTGCCGATGTGATGTATATTCCAAAGCAGGCTGCTTGCAAGTTTTCCCAGCATCTCCTCTGTGTATGGACCATAATTACTTCACTTCCTGAGCTGGATGATGCTGTTGGACATCCCTCCCAGTGTGGCATGCAACCCCCTCCATGCAAATCCCACTCACCCTTTCTCCCATCAGGCCAGGGTCTCCAGGCAGCCCAGGTGCTCCAGGCAATCCCTTTGGACCCTGGAAGGAGCAGAAGAAGCAGTCAATCAGTGCACACAGCACCCTTTGAGCTGGGAAGGTGATGCCTTCTGAAGCAACCAGCTACCATCACAAGCCCATCATGGGAGGTGTTCTTACTTACACAAGAGCAATGCAAAGCCCACAGATGGGTTTGTGATGGGAAGCTCATGGTGTGGCTGTACCCTCTTCATGAAATGGCTTTTGGCAGGTAGGGAATAAAGGCAGCCATGGCCTTAAGGACCCATATGTCTACCAGGAAGCTAGCACCTGAGTTTGTACCTACAAGTTTCCAAGATCCCAGGGATTTAGGGACTATCCTAATGGGCAGCATCTCCTGGTCTTCTCTTCATTCCTTCCCCTCAGAAGATGCAGTGATGAAGAAGCACTCACCTCATTGCCACGAGGGCCATCATCTCCCCTGTAGCCCTTGGGTCCTGGAGGTCCAGCCTCACCCTAAGGAAACAAAAAGAGATCTCACAATGGAGATTTAAGGCTGATTAACATGGGGTTAATGTAGATGGGGAGGTGCTTCAGAGGCACAGCTGGGTTGCATGGTGGCATCGCAAGCTGTGCCAGAGGTTCCACCGGGGCAGAGAATGGTCCTTGGGGATGCAAGTCATCCTAAAGGTGATGATGCTCTTCCCATGCGGATGAAGGCTCCTGGAAGCACTTGGTCAGTGGTACCTGGGCTTCAGCATTGCAGAGGTAACTGCTCCATCCCTGGCAGTGTTCAAAGCCAGGTTGGACACAGGGGCTTGGAGCAAGCTGCTCCAGTGGAAGGTGTCCCTGTCTGTGGCAGGGGGTTGGAACTGGATGAGCTTTAAGGTCCCTTCCAACCCAAACCGGACTGGGATTCTACATGGGTAACAGAGGACTTAATATTACACAGTACAGATCCCTGAACTGCTCAAGGGCATGTGAGCCTATTTCTGCACAAAAGCCCAGGAGAGAGAAAGCTGGGAAGGAGGGACAGGACCTCATGACTGTTGACATCAGCCAAAGCTGGATCCACAGCGCAATCCTCTCATGGCCCTGCAGGAGTTTATGCAGATGCAGGATTTTGGGTCAAAGAATCTTAAGCAGTTCCATGTCCATTACCTTTCTGGGTGTGACAAGAACCATGTGAGGGATGGGGCACCATGGCCAGGATGAGAGAGGGACCACCAAACCTGCCCCTGAGGATCACGCTGACCTTTAGCTTCTCTTGGATAGAAAGAGGATGAAAGGGAGTCACAGGTTAGTGGGACCCCTTTCCTCTTGCCAAGACAAATAGGCTCTGAGAGCCAGGGCTTGCAGATAGCATGGCTTGAAACACACTCGTGGTTGCCAAAGCCCTGTACTTGCCCAAGCCCTATTACTCATTTAGTTCTAATCTGGCCAAGCAAAAGCATTCCTTTGGAGCTGATGGAAAGAAAACTCTTGCTTTGCAACTGCTTTTGAAATCTCCCTGGAGCAGTGGAAGCATTGGGGCAAGTCCCTGGCCTGGGGAAGCATTGGAGCTGCTTCTGTAATGCTTCCTCCTCTAACAGGGGTTTGTCCCAAGTTTGGTGCTGGGGAGGTTAAAACCATGTCCCACAGGCTCAGGAACAGCAGGGAGACTGCTCCTTCTCCTTTGTCCTCCTTCCTAAGGGAAGGCTGGATGGAAGCAGGATCTATCCCAGCCTCCATGCTTGCACACACACATCTCCCAGGCTTGCGTCTGGCATCTTCTGTGCAGTCCTTCTGCCTTGAAACTAGGATGAGCCTCTACCATGTGGAGAGCAGCTCCAGCCCTCCTTTCCTTGCTGGTGCCCGCCTGCAGCACTGGTCCATCGCACACACACATCCTTCCTACCAGGGCCATGGCAGTGTCCCCATATGACCCGTGCTGGGGATAACACGAACACAACAGCAGATGTCCCATGCTCCACATCTCCTTCATGGCTCTTGGTCAACCATAAAGGAGTTCAAAAGCTGTCTTGTCTTCATCCTCACGCTGGTGTCCATGTTTCAACCTTCATGGAGGTCCTGCTCCACCAGCATGGGAACGTTTGTATCAGTCACTTCCCTGTATCTTGGGCTCCATCACAACTGATGGTGAGTGGGGAGAAGCTGTCCCACAGAGCCCTGTCCAAGGGTGCTGTCAAAGGATGATTGCTTAGTTGCAAAGACCCTGTTGGCCATTGCAAATCAGTGCTATCGCCATGGAGGATTAACCCAGCAACACCTCCAGACCCAGACTTTGGGAAGAAAGAGCCTGTAACTGAAAGCATGGGATGCTTTCCTCAGGCTGGAGGTAGCCCAGAAAGCCCCTGGGGTCTAAGATCTCTTCCTTGAGGCACACAAGGACAAGAAGAGCCCAGAGCAGGAGGGCCAGGCCTTGCAGCAAGAAGAATTGAGGAGAGCTGGCTTTGGGACAGATGTCTCTGCAGATGCCAAGGGTGTCAGGGACACTGCTGGGGCCCCATCAGGCTTATCCTCACTGACACAAGATGTCCCATTGACTCCCTTGGCCTACATGACATTTTGTGCATCACTGCCGCTTGTGCTTGCCCATTTCCAAATCTGCCAGACATGTTGGCATGCATTCCCATGGGATTGGGAAATGGCATGGAGGTTGCTCCATCTCCGTTCTTATAGTCTTGTTCATATCCCCGCTTATCCAAGAAATCCCTGCCTCTTTCCACCATGTTTGCTACCCAGTGTGGAAGATGCTGTGGCATCAGTCAAGCCCCTGGCCCCACTCTTCCCAACAGCTCCAACCACTTCCACTTGGGATCCAGAAGGTCAAACCAAGGTCTTACCTGGTCTCCAGGTGGTCCGAGGGGTCCTTCCCTCCCTTGGTCACCTGGTGGTCCAGGCTCTCCCTAAGAATGCACACAGAGAGTATGAGGAACCCAAAGAGGGACAAGCATAGGGTACAAAGGGCCCTGCATGTAATGGGGAGCAGGGATGCAGCACTGATGGCACATGCTGGGTAGGAACTGAGAGAGAAAACTCTCAGAGGTATTGGGAGAGCAAAGACAGGCTGGCATGGCCAGCTTGAAGCCAAGAAGATAGCCCTAAGAGGAAGACCTGGAGGGTGGGAGTGCTTCCCTCTAGGCAATAGGTTTCAACCTATTTTGTGCCAGAAAAGCAAATCCGTGCAGAGGTCCACCTTGCAAAGCTGCTGCAGATACACAGAGAAGATCCCAAAGCCACAGAGTGGCTCTTCCCAACCACGTTCTGCATACACGTGCTGCTGCCCCCAGTGCATAGGCAGAGACTCCTGTCTAGCATCCTCCTTCCTCCACTCTGCTGTCCCTCTGGAGCTAAGGGAGTTTCCAAAGGAATGAGCTGGTAGATGGGACGGGACATTCCCACCTCTCACTGCTGATGCTCTCCCCTCTACTTAGCCAACACTCAGCACCCTGAGTTGGCTCCGGGCACCTTCCCCAACTGAACTCACAACCATGAGCCTCAAGCATTGCCAGGGATGGGGCAGCTTCTCTGGCCAGCACCTCACCCCCTTCATAGGTAAGAACTTCCTTAATCACACCTGACTTATAGCTTATTGACCCCAAAGCTTTTTCTTTGCGGGCTGGAAGCTTGCGGATGCCTGGATCCAAACAGTAAATGCAAAACACAACTTCCAAAGGGCCCTGAGCGTCATGGAAGGACGTTTCTGGCGAGGTTACATGGCCTCGTGCTTGGACTAGAACTTGGAAGGAAGCAGCCCATGGTCTGCTGAACAGCTTAACTCCAGGACACTGGTGTGTGCTCCATCTCCTGCACACATCTGCCCCGCACACTCGGGGAGCGGCAAGTGCTAAACACGAAGGGGGCAACTGCCATAAGTGGATCTTTACCCCCTTCCTGGAGCTCGTAATGGGCAGAAGAC
>JAVHNF010079639.1:0-17470 GCA_034783455.1 Micropsitta finschii | reverse complement strand
CTGTACTGTTAAAACTTATATGGAAGTGATCCATTACCAGGTAACAGTGGGTGTGTTTGCTTTACTTTGTAATGTTATTCTTTTGGGGGTCAATTGTTGTGTCTGTAAATCACTGTCATGTATTAATTGGGAAGTAGGAAATAGGCTGGATATCAAGCCTGATTCTTGCATATTCTGTTAGGCCATTGGTAATTATTTAAAATAGAATCTTAAAATTTAATTAAGAGTTTTCAAAGTTTTAATTTGGGTGTTTTGCTTTTATAGTGATATGCTGTTAAGTATGAAACAGTCTTAAATTGCAGATCACTTTTGTTTAACTTCGAAATATGATAGTAAGTAAAACAGAAAGCTTTTCAGCTGCAGCTGTGACACTGTCACTGAAAATTTGACCCTTGGTATGATGCCAGTGTCTGTGCCATTACCTTGGATTTTCTAATGGTCACATGATATTCACAGGGAATGTTATCTGATTTATTTTCTTATCTACAGGAGATGACTGAAGAACAGAAAGAGGGTGCTTTCTCCAATTTTTCTATTTCCAAAGGGACTGTGCAGCTTCTTCAAGGTAAATTTCTTGGCATAATGTCACCACAGGACGTAAATTATCTTTGTCGTGTTTTAATGCTCAGCTTAATCAATGACCTTTGAGATGTGCTCTGCTTGTGTGTATGCAAACACAGAAGCTCTACAGAAGGCATATTGATTGCCTACTGTAAAGATGTTTTGAACAGACTTTTCTGTTTGCAGCGGTATTTCCTGATTCAGCCTTTACAGTAGAATTTTGAATGACGTAAGATCAAAAAATTATTCTGTGCAAAAATTTTTCAATTAAAAGTTATTTCAGTGTGAGTAAAGGAAAAAGTTATACTTAGAATCTTTGATAGTAGTTTGTGCATGACTTAGTATGAATTAAGATATAAACAGAAGTGCTTTTCATGTGTTTTGATTTGAAAGGAAGAGATTTTTGTAGATAGGTGGGGAGTATTACATAAATAAAGCCACAGTACATAAAGGCTTTCATTAAAGGTTAGTAACTTCATTTGTCCCAGCTAGCACTATGCCTAGTGGTATGAAGTAGGAGAATAAAATGGACAGTCCAGGGGCACTCTTTACAGATGACCTCTGTGATTCATGAAGTCAGTGGAGGTGATGATATAGTCCTGATTTACTTTAGAGTTTATGGAAGTTCTGCTTGGGATAACTTTCTCTGAAGAGCACGACAGAACACTTGTAAAATTATCATATTAAGGAAGTCTGTTGAAATTGTCACAGCTCGAGGAGTGACCTACCTGTTTCCTGTGCAAGTGAAGACCTTCAACCCAGTATATTCTGGCAAAGATGTAATTGCTCAAGCACGAACTGGAACAGGGAAAACATTCTCTTTTGCTATTCCCTTAATTGAAAAGCTTCAGGGAGACTCACAGGAAAGAAGAAGAGGACGTTCACCAAAGGTAACTGCTTAGTTAGAATGCTAATTTTGCTTTGTCTTATGTCCAAGTGATTAAGATTTTTAACCCACTGGAAAAGTTCTTAAAGTTTGTGAATATATAGGGCAATCTACATTAAAGATTATTTGAAAGCTGCCTTCTTTAGGGTTTGCCTGCATCATGTGTTGCCTCTTATCATCTGGTAAGAGTAAAGAGTGCAATAGCTCTATCCAATAGTCAGTTCTTTTTTCTCCTTACAAGGAGACTGAACCTACGAATTTTCAATGTGTCCCTATTCAATTTTGTTCAATTGCCTTACCTATTCCGGTCCAGTGGTTGCTGGATGCTTGTTTTTCTCCCAAATTAGTAACGGATTAGTGTCTTTTTCTGGTTGATAAAAGCTGTCTACTTTGTTTAAACATGTAGATAATGAGAGGACTTATTTTCCACTAGGACCAGCACCAGATATGGAAGCTTCTGCTCCAGAGAATACAGATTATTATGAGGTGTCTACATTCTGTTAGGGAATACCAAGTGTGGGTTTTTTTTCACCAAATTCTTATGATGCCTTCCAAAACCAGAGAGGCTAAAGCTTATCGTATCTTCAATAGTGGAAATGTTTTGTAAGTGTATTTCATCTTGTCACACATCTCATAGCCTAACTGAAACTCATTCCAAAACTAGTCCTAGTAGTTCTGTTTGCATCTGCCCATCATGTTGGCTGTCTGACAGAATCCTGACTCTGGATTTTAGCACAGTCTTGCAGAGAAGGGAAAGCTTTCTTTAAGGGAGTTGCAAGTCTTTAAATAAAACAGTTTTCAGGCCTCACTAGACCATAGAAAGCTTCTGCTTTCTTTTTTTTTGTCACCGGTTTCAATGTTGAAAGAAGTAACAGAATAAGGATTTTAAGATCCTATTTGTCAAGCCACTGAAGCTGGGTTTTAGAGCAGTACTACAACAACATTTAGTTTAACGCTAAATTAATTAAAACATCTGTGGTGAAGCCTATATATTGGAAGAGAGGATGGTTCCTTGGTTATTTCTATAGGAATATCAGCACAGGCTCCAGAGCCAAGCTTGGCATACTGAACATACGTTTCCCTGAATCATAGAGAAGCCGAGACAGTTTACATCTCTTACACCTTCTTGCAGGACTGTGAAGCATTACTGAACATGTGTAAAAAAACTTATTACACAGATCCTTTAGTCTTATACTCAAACAGCATATGATTATGTAGAAGCCAACCTGTAGCTGATCTGTTAAGAACTAAAGTTGAATAAGATTTAAGTTCCTGTCTAATTTAAAAAGAAGTCTGCCTGTCCTAAATGAGTATGTGAAAGAGATTAATGACGTTACAAGAGACTTAGGCAGTGTGTTTCTCTAATCTTTGCATAGATAACTATTTAAGCCAGATTTTTTTTCTTCAATTATGTGAATGATCAGACCTAAACTGATGATTAGCAGTCTCTTGGTTTCTTGCAAAAGCCATGGTAAGAGAGCATCTGTTTGCATTCTGTTTAGGTACTAGTTCTTTGCCCAACAAGAGAGTTGGCAAACCAGGTTGCCAAAGATTTCAAGGACATCACAAAAAAGCTAACAGTGGCTTGTTTTTATGGAGGAACTCCATACAATGGACAAAGTAAGTGACAATTATCCATAATAATTGAAATGTTATTTACTGAGATATTTGAGAAATGCAGTTGAGTCCTTTCAAACATGCACTTTTTAACTCAAGAACTGGTATTCATGGAGAAATCCAGTAGCTCAGACTAGCTCTTCTTACTGTGAGAAATAATGATAGCTCTCAATTACATTCTTGTGTTCCTTGTCTACTCATGTACTTTAAATTAAACTGGAAAAGATTATGCTGTGTATATACACAATATTTGGGTTAAGGCTCTTATTAAGCACTTTTTTTCTTTAAAAAATACTTAGTCTTAGAGCTGTAATACAGGATATCTAGAGGATTTATAAAGTGGAGAAGAAATTCTTTATTCTTTATTTATGTGACAGCATAATTTGTCTTGATGGTTATGATTGTAAACAAGGCAGATGAGAGCAGGAATGAGAATCAAGGTCTTTTATTGTGATGCATCTTGAGACATTAAGGTTCTTTTTCTTTTTCCATGCAGAATTTCAGGCAAGGAGGTAATTTCAGTAATGTGGATAGTGAAATACATAGAGTGGGGTGGTTTAGTTTTGTTTTTGTTTTTTTTTTTGTGTTTTTAAAGTTTCTAGTTAAGGTAGACAATTTGGGAAGAGCTAATTATTTCCAAAGTATGTTAAAAGAAGCAAGCTCTTTGTTTGCTATTTTATTTAAATCACAGGGAGAGGAAAGGGAGATGGGAAATCTTTCCTTCAGAAAGAGCAGTACAACTTCTACCTTACCAGTTTGTTCTTGTTTTTTCTCTCCTACAAATTTTCTCCTGCTGTTCATCATTTGTTCTTGCTTGAATTTGGAAGGAGAGTACTTACGAGTGGTTCAAGAAGCTGTTTCGTTATTACTTAGATAGCATGTGTTTCTAATACAGAGAGAGCTCCCTGTTTTCACTGCTAACTCCTCTTCTGCTCTTTCCTGTTTACCAGTTGATCTCATGAGAAGTGGCATTGACATTTTGGTTGGGACACCTGGGCGAATCAAAGACCATCTTCAGAATGGCAAGCTGGACCTTACCAAGGTGAAACATGTTGTACTTGATGAAGTTGACCAGATGCTGGACATGGGATTCGCTGAGCAAGTGGAAGACATTTTACGTGTTGCATACAAGAAGGGTAATCTCAATAGTTAAGCAAATAGTAGGAAATGTTAGTAGTAATTTAGTCTGCTAAAGTTCAGTTATGTTTTTCTGAAGGTGTCTTTGTTAAGAAATGACTGAATACTGTATTTTATAGGAAATGTATTGTGAATGCAGTACATGATGAAATGTTGTGAAAGCTTTAGTTATTCGTTAAGACCTTTGCAAAAGTTATATACGAATCCCTAGGTAGTGGATTTTAACTTTCATTGACACTTACTTATATTTATAAAGTTGTACTTGGACTTCTTCCATTTAAAAGGAATTAGAAACTTTTTACCCTTTTCACAGCTTGAAAATAGACTGGGTGTTTGGTCATAGTAACTTTTTTCCTTGGAAATATCCAGACTTTCTAGAGTATTTTTTTTTCCTCCAGATGCTGGTAATGCATACATTTAAAAAGAATTGCCTTCTTTGTTTTATATACACTGATATTTAACCTAATATTTTTAATAACCCATGAAAAAAACTTGTATACTTCTGTAATATGAAACATACGAAGTTTGTGAAACATTTCTCTGTGTTTTAAGATTCTGAAGACAATCCCCAGACACTGCTGTTCTCTGCAACTTGCCCACATTGGGTGTATGATGTGGCTAAGAAATACATGAAGTCTAAATATGAACAGATTGACCTTATTGGGAAAAGAACTCAAAAGGCTGCTACAACAGTAGAAGTGAGTAACATATCTAATGTGAAATGTTTTTAGGCCTTCTCCCTTTTACTTACTTTGTGCTACAAATGGTAATCCCATCCTAAGGTACATTGTTGGAATGATGTTGAAAGCTGGATTGAGAATTATTTTTAAGCATAATGGCATTTTATAGCTAGTCCAGCTGGTTCTTGGTTTAGGATCTCTCTCTTCTCACAGAATCTGATAATCATATAGACATCTCAGAGAGAGGATTCGGTCACCAGTATTGTTGGTTTTCAGAGAAAAGTGGTATCTGAATTTATCCAAGTTGGAAGCCAAAGGCATTAACATCAGTCTGGCTCTTTTAAAGTGCCAGGGACTTCACAGTCAACTCCTGCTATTCTGTACGTAGGAGATTTTTTTCAAACTTCTGTGGTATCTCACCTCACTAGGCCTTTGCTGTGCGGTAAATACTATAACAAGGAATACAATACATAAATGCTAGAAGCCTGAATTAACTTGATAATTGTTTCTGCTTAAGTCTTGCTTAGTGGTTACAGGACATGTAGTTGTGTCAGTGGGATTGAAAGAATGTTCATCTTGTGCTTGGGAAAAAGCTTTTAATGCACTGCATTTATTTGTTTTGCTTCATCTGACATAAAGCTTTAGTTGATAGAACTGTGACAAAATCTTGCACCTTGACTGTTCTCCAGAGAAATGGAATAAAATTTCCTGTTTTCTTTTCCTTGCTTTAAAAAAGTGATTTGCAGACTGTAGTCTTTATTTTTTTTATCTCTTACTGTAATTATTTTGCTTAATGTTAGACTAATTCTGGTGGACATAAGAATCTTATGGACTTTGCATGTTCCAGTAACATGAGTTAGCATTTTTTGCCCATTGGGAAACTGTATAACTCTTTAGTATTTCTGAATTTTACAGTTTCAAGTGTATTAAAAAAAGAATCTTGTGTTTTTATGTAAACTAAACACTGGAATTCTTTTCTGTAGCATTTGGCAATAGAGTGTCACTGGTCTCAGAGAGCTGCTGTTATTGGAGATGTCATTCAGGTCTACAGTGGCAGCTACGGGAGGACTATCGTCTTTTGTGAGACCAAAAAAGAGGCAAACGAACTGGCTCTGAATGCTTCGATCAAACAGGTATTTTATCATCTGTATTAAGTAACAAAACCTGTCAGAGATGCATCAACCCTACATTGATACCAGACCTATGCTGAGTTAACTTTAAAGAGAGGTTTCTAGAGTGGGTAAGGCAGGGTTTTGCAGGTGGTCAGGTAATTTCAAAACTGCCAAAAAGAACCTTTTAAAAACCCCAAACAAAATGTTGAAAGTTTTACATTTTATAGTCTTCAGGACTAGGCTGTGCTAACAGATACTGGTTTTTTTTTTTTCTTAAAGGAAGAGTTCTCACTGACATTAAGTGAAGCAGTTGTGGATTTTATGTAGAGAGGACTGTTTTGGATTGAAAAGTGGTGGTAGACTTGGAGAACTACTAGGATAACAGGTTATGGTACTGGAATAGCAGTTACTGAGCTGTGACACTGAGCTGTGACACTGACATTAACTAGTGTTGTCGGGGGGGACAGATCAGAGTTTAGAGCTGTAGTATAACAGAGGTTGTATTAAGATGTTTATTAGCTGTTACGATGAATTTAAAGATGCATACACAGCAAGAATTCAACCTGCCATCTCTTGTGAACAACCTCGAGTGTATTCCTGAGATTCATGGTATGGCATTGGTGGAAAATAACGCACTGGTGAGGTGATGCAATGTTTATGATATGTAGCGACGCTCAAGCACTGCATGCTTGGTTTTGGTGGTGGTACCACAGCAACTATTTTTTTCCGGATGTACTTTCATTGAGGAGATGAGTTATGTCTACAAAACAGTATAGTATTATGTTCCCAGGGAAAGGAGGAGCTTTTTCATGTGCTACAACTGTGTTCACGAATGTTTCTCCCATACTCCTGGATGACCTCAGTAGCAGCTAAACCTGAGTGTGGAGTCTTATTCTGTTACTGATGGTGTTGGGTTATCAAGTCTTGCACAGGCAGTGTAGAACTCAGTTCTTGGCACGTAAGAAAAGGAAATGATTTTGATGTTTCTCTTTTAGCATGTTAATACTCAGTAATAGAAATATGGCAGTTCCATTTAACAGCTGACATTAATCCAAACCTGAAAAAGACTTCTTGAATTCTGTGCTGACCCTAGCATTGTGTTAGTATTTTTTCAAATAATTCTCTGTTTACATGTGGAAAACATGGTAGTCATCTGCAGGCAAACTGAAATGTCAAGTGGAGAAGAAACCAATTTTTGGATGTTTGGTCTACATACTTGTTACTGCTGCGATAGGACTTTTAGAATGCTTGGATGAAAATGAAATTGTTTTGGAAGCTGTAGTAGTTGTGAGTTTGGGGTTTTTGGAGGGTGGTTTTGTTTTTTTTTTTTTTTTATTCATGACCAGTTGTATTTTAATCCTTTAATTGATAGTAGGGGAAATAAATATATTAAGGGGGATTAAGAATCAACACTTTTGGAAAGTATGTCTAAATAATACTAAGAAGGTCTGAGAAAATTGTTGATGGCTATTTTGAAACAGCTAAGGTTTGCAGAGATTGTGTGGAGGGCAAGTTAGGGCATAGCTGTTTTCATATGTCACAGTAATTAGAGGGGGAGATAAGACATTGCGATTCTTTTTTCCTACCTTTGTTAAAGGTCTTTGAAGTATATGAATAAGAATTACTGAGTAAATATTGTAAGACACATAAAATATTAATTCAGTTCTTCTGTATCTTGCCATACAGTATCTATCAAATACTAAGTATTGTACCCAAAACTGACCATAAAATGGAGCACTGTCTTGGATTTTGGTACAGTCCTATAAAAATACTGTTTTTTCAGGATTGCCAGTCATTGCATGGTGACATTCCTCAGAAGCAAAGAGAGATCACACTGAAAGGTTTTAGAAATGGTACATTTAAAGTTCTGGTTGCAACCAATGTAGCTGCGCGTGGCTTAGATATCCCTGAAGTTGACCTGGTTGTACAAAGCTCACCACCAAAGGTAGGATATGGTTACACTGCCTGCTTTCGTAATAATATGTAGTCTTCTTTTCAAGTAGTATATGCACTCAGGTGATGGTATTCACCATACAGAGTTTATCGTTGCATGTAGGGGTAAGAAATGTCCTGGTATACAGAAGTTTCTTAGGGGATTTTTTTCAGAGTGCATCAGTGCGTAGTATGTTTAAAAATGGTCTCCTGGAAATACCTTTTCTGAGGCTGTTCAAAGCCTCTCCCTTCAGCTCCATGTGTGGTGATTGCAAGTCTGGAAGCAGTGGGAAGTAAATAAAGACTGTTTGTCTTGCAGTAACAATTCACTAAGTAGGGACATAGATGAGGAGGGGACCCCAACAGTGAGAACATTTACTGAAGTCAAGGTTTAAAAGAAACAAGGTAGTTTTTTTAGGGAATTCGCTGTTAATATCTCAATAACCATAATCAAATTGATGTGCAGGAGGGTGAGTGAGATTGTTATAGAGGTACGCACACTCAAAATGGTTTGGTGTAGGTTTTTTTTTTTTTCCT
Organism: Micropsitta finschii; assembly: GCA_034783455.1. NCBI lineage: Eukaryota > Metazoa > Chordata > Aves > Psittaciformes > Psittacidae > Micropsitta > Micropsitta finschii. The sequence goes on along the minus strand of JAVHNF010079639.1, from coordinate 9,008 downwards.
TTATTCTCTGTGGTGATGCCAAAACAAGATTTAGCTTATCCATGCTCATGCTCATGGTTTTGGCTTTCAAATTGTGATTTTTAGAGGGCTATAGAAAAGCTCGTTAATTTGACTTTAGTGAAACAGTGTTTCTTTATTTCATTCTCTGATGCAGTTACTGTGTATTGTTCAGGCTGATCTGTAATAGCTTCTAAGTTATGTGAATACGATTAATTGATTAAACAACAATAAATTAGATAAGTCATAAGTCTATTCATTTTGAAGGATGTGGAGTCCTATATCCATCGCTCTGGACGCACAGGTCGAGCAGGACGGACTGGGATCTGTATCTGTTTTTATCAGCGAAAGGAAGAACACCAGTTAAGATATGTGGAACAGAAAGCGGTAAAGTATAGTTCTCTTCTGAGCACTCAGATGTAATGTAGCATGTAAACAGCATGTAAAATCTTCATGTTTTGTTCAATAGTTCAGTTACAGAATACAGCTTATAAAGCAGCTGGTCGAGGTCAGTTACCTGGCAGAGTTTTGGTAACATGATCAGTTGTGGAGCAGGGAATGTGCTGCAGATTTTTATGCCCACTTTTTCAGCAAATGCCAGTAAGAATGTTCCTGTGGCAATGAGAGCAAGCCAGCAGGATTTCAGTGTTCACCCTGGCTTACTGTTTGATCAGTGAGTTGCATATGTGTAGCTTTACTAAGAACTGTTACTATAGGTTTTGCCCTTTGCGCGCTCTTCCATATAGTAGTTTTTCTTGCCAATTAGGTATTCAGTTGGGATGAGATGTTTTTGTCTCGGTACATAAAAAACTCAGACTTATGTTTAGAAAGGCTACGTAACTTGTACTTAAATACATATAAACCAGACTAACATTAATAATTTAGAATTTATAGACTTCTCCCACTCCCTTCTACTTCACCCCCCTCCCATCCGTAATCTGCCCAAATGGTCTGTAGTTATTTCAGTTTAAGGTCACTGCATCATTTAAATTGACCTGGTGCAGACAAAAGATGTTTAAGTGTTACCCATTTCCCTGTAAACTTAATGTTCTAATTTTTACTAGGAAAAGTGGGAGTTAAATGTTGAAAAGAAGAACAGAAGTGATAGATTTATATGCTTGTTTCATTGGAGCCCAGTACTGTTTCTTTAGAACTGTATTATTTATGGTCTGCAAGTTTCATCTATATTTTGCTTTTTAAATTTCAGGGCATTACATTCAAGCGTGTTGGTGTTCCTACTGCAACTGATATAATAAAGGCTTCCAGCAAAGATGCCATCAGGTGTGTTCTGTGACTCAAGCCCTGTCATGTCTTACTGCCTTCTTAGTTCAGAAGGGCTGTTTAGGTAGCTCTTTACTATCTCTCTGAACTCTTTGAACTGATCACTTTAAATCTTGGACTGCTGTTCTTTATTCTGTTCCAGAGCCTAGTAAATACTAGTGTATGTGTGTGTATTTATTTTTTTTTTATCTTTTTTTTTTCTTTCTTAGGTGTCTGGATTCTGTTCCCCAAACTGCTATTGAGTATTTCAAAGAATCTGCTCGGTTTCTAATAGAAGAAAAGGGACCAGTTAATGCTCTAGCTGCAGCTCTAGCTCATATTTCAGGTGCTACTTCCATTGAACAGCGCTCCCTGCTGAACTCAGATGTGGTAAGGGTGTATGGCTTGACATGTGTCTGAAATCTGGAAAAAAAAGCTCTCACAAAGTAAAAACATGCCTCTGTATTGTTTAAATAATTATGTCTCGTCATGATTTTATTTATGAGAACTGTACTTAAGCCACTAGTAACTACTAGTATTGTTAAAAGCAAGAATATAGTGGCTATAAATATACTTACTCTCCTGTAATGGTATCTACTTGAAAAGTTAGTTAATGTACTGTAAATTAGTAGGTTTCTTGTGTCTGATAGACGTGCTGAAGCGTATTCCTCTGACTTAATGTAGCATGCCCTGTTTTCTACTCTTTAGGGATTTGTTACAATGATACTAAGCTGTTCAGAAGAAATAAACAATATGAGCTATGCTTGGCGAAAACTGCGAGAACTGTTAGGTGACGATGTTGATAGGAAGGTGAACAGAATGTGTTTCCTCAAGGGAAAAACGGTAAGGTTTTTTGCATCTCTGCTACTGAGCTCTTCTGGTTATAGCCTTTTCTCAAGAATTTCCCCTGTACCATGCTTTCTTGATAAGGACATGACTGGTAGAAGGGTGGGCCTCAGTCTGTTTTATTAGGCTTGGGTATCTAAGGGGTTTAAGGCTCTGCTCCAGTGACATGCTAAAGAGGTAGTAGAATGATAGCCCAGCAGGTAAAAGGATGAACTGTGCTAACTGCTTTAGTGACAGAACACAGAACAGGGTTTCTTAGGTCAGTGTTGATAGTGCATGTCCCTTGTAATTCTGTTACCTGAAAGATCAGAAAGTTACTTTTTAAGTTGCATATTTAACAAGGTTGCAACAATTGTAGCAAAGCTCACTGAGGGATGGTTATTTTAATAAAAAGTGCTTAACTTCACTCTTCTTGTCTCAGAATTTGTATGCATTTTCAGAAACATGAAAGTGTGATCATACAGTCCAGGATTATTTGTGGTGACACAGAGAAAAAGAAATTTGTATTTCCTGCTTTTGAGAGTTGTTAGGCATTATTGCTGATTTGCTCCATCCATTTACTTTGTTTACTCACAGCATTGTTCTGTATTTTGATACATGGAACACTAAAAATGGCTTTTCTTACTTCAGATTTGTAATTCTTTATATCCAGATTTCTTATTCAGACAAAGAATAGCATTTTACAGTGTGAATTATGTATTGTGTTTAATCATTCAAGTGGTATTAACTTCAAATTTTTAGTCTGAACCTAAATATTCAGCTTAATGGGTGTATAGTTCCCTACTACAGATTAAAACTTCTGGTTTGAAAGAATTTACAAAATGGGCAATGGAGAAGCCAGGAGACCACAATTTAGGATGGAAAGGGTTATAACCTTATTGTTAAAAAAGGAAGAAAATATGAATTTCAAGTATTAGTTATGCAGAGGAAAGAAAAAGGTGTATATCTGAGGAAGAGTTTAAGGAAGTAGAGGTGTTTTGAGAAATACTGATGCAATATTTCTCAGCGTTCAAAGATTTTTAAATCTATTAAGTTTCTATTGAAAAGCACTTTGAAATGTAAAATTGTTCCAGTACACAGATTTGTAGGCTCTGGGTTGTGGGGTGGGTTTCTTTTGTTTGTTTGCTTGTGGTTTTTTACTTTCTTTTTGTTTCATTTGGTTTGTTTTCAGTTGATTAAAAGGCTAGACTTGTATCCATTAAAATTACCCTTTCTTTTTAGGGTGTGTGCTTTGATATTCCTGCAGCAGACCAAAAGGAAATAGAGGTACATTCACTGAAATTTCTGTTTACAGCAGAACAGTCTGGCTGGCCAGATAAAACTGGCTGGCCAGAAAACATTAAGCAACCTGTATGGTGCCTTTTGTAGCAGCAAAAAGGATAGCTTTGAAGGAGTTGAAGAATGGAATAAGCCTATAGAGTTCCTCTTGTAAAGAATTCCCTTATCCCCAAAAATCTGTTGCTTGAAACTTTTGCACTGGGAAGTATGATGGTGTGGACAAATCCACCCCTTGTTACTGCTGCTGGATTAATCTTTGTAGGCAACAAGTTTTGTTACACTATAAAATCCTCTTTTTTTCTATTCCCTGTCTCCCCTTCTTTTCACCTAGAATTCTCTCCACAATAAAAGTGAATTCCAGGCTTCTGTTTGGCAGAATTAGTATTCCCATGCCAAAATTCCTTCTTCCAGACTTTCCTTCATGTATTTCTCCCTTAGTGTATCTCTACACACATATGCCCTAGCATTCATTGACTCCAAAAGCAACGTTTGTTTCTGGATTAGAAGGGAATTCAGGGCAGGATGTGGGTTTGTGTTCAGTTATAATTATAGTGTTATTCTTAATAAATGAAAGATGAGGAGTTTACTGATGAGGTTGCTCTGTAAAGCTCTGAGGTGGGTTTCAGTTCTGTTCTTTTGTATCTCAGGCATACTCAGCTGTAGCTCTTAAGCTTAAAATTTTGAAAACAGCATTAATCACTTTAGTTAGAAACTGAAATCCTCCATCAGATTTTTACTTTTTCAATTGAGCAAATTTAATAATAATGAAATACCCTGTATTTGCATTCTTAGATTTTTAACTTGCTATGTCTGCCTTTATTTCAATAGGCAAAATGGGAAGATTCAAAACAATGGCGTTTGTGCGTGGCGACTGAATTACCTGAGTTAGTAGAATCACAGCGAGGAGGAGGAGGAGGAAGTGGAGGAAATGGCCGAAGCTTCTCTAGCTCCAGAAGCGGACGGCGGGGTGGCTCTGGTAGAAACAGATTCAGAAGCAGAGGCCAGAAGCGAAGTTTCGACAGAGCATTTGATCGTTAATTTCAACAATCTAGAACTGATACAAATGGGACTGCAGTATTTTATATTAAATTAAAATAGGCTGTTCCTGTGTGTTTGTACCACTTGGAAAAATCTGTCATTCAGTTGGTTTTTTTTCTCACTACTACTTCAGTCATAACCAAGATGCTGTTCAATTAAAAAAAAAAAAAAGACCACCCTAAAAAGCCCACAAGGAAAACTTTCCTTTTCCTTTCTTTCTTGTATCTCCATTTCAACTGTAAGATCTGAATCTTTATTCTAGAATATGGCTGTTGCATTCAAAACTGTAGTCTGCCTCACTGTATAATATATAGATCTTAACTGCTGGTCAAACCTGTACATTTTCCAAAAAAAATAAAATATTATTTTACAAGGTCATGTTCTGTTAGAAGGCTTTGAAAGTGTGTGTGTCTTGGGTAAAGGTGTGTAGCATAGTTTGAATAAGCATAGTTGCAGTATAATTTTACAATATACAGTCATAGATTGGTTTGGGTTGGAAGGGATCTTAAAGAGTACCTATTTCCAGCCCCCTCCGTGGCCGCAGACACCTTTCACTAGACCAGGTTGTTCAAAACCCTGTCCATTCTGGCCTCGAACACTTCCAGGGAGAGAACCGCTACAGCTTTTCCAAGCAACCTGTGTCCGTGCCTCACTACTCTCAGTAAAGAACTAGTTTCAATTTTGATCTACCCTCCGTCAGTGTAAAGCCATTCCCCCTTTTCCTAACCAGACATGTCCTAAGTATTTACGTGCGTTACTACATGTGGCGAGTATTGTTTTGCCGCCGCTAGTGCGCTGCAGCAACCTGGTTGCAGCGTCGCGGCAGAAGCCCCGGGAGGGGCGAAGGCGGTGGTGCGGTCGGTGCTCGGGGAGCCGGGGAAGGCGGCGGAAGGGACCTGCGGGACAGCGTCGGCGGAAGGGGCGGGTAGGGGCCGGTGGCGCAGCAACCGCATGGGTGGCGTGTGGGGTCGTGCGGCGCGGCTGGGCTTACCCGCGGCCCGGGCAGCGGCGGCCCCGTTGAGCGACCGGCGGCGGTTGGGTTGGCTGTCCGGGGCCAGGGCGGGCCCGCTGCTGCTGCTGGCGGCGGCGCTGCCCCGCGGTCCCTTTCGCCTGCCGGTCGCCCTCGGCGCAGCACCTCACTTCCTGCGCGTTGGGGCGGAGCACGGGTCTTTGGGCCACCGCTACGAGACGGGAAGCAGCGCTGCCGCACACGTCCCCGGGAAGCAGTCAGCCGACATGCCCGCCGCCGGCCCTGCTGCCAGCCCCGCCGAGCCGCAGGCGCCAGCGGGTGCCGAGACGCTCCGCCGGGGCCGCCGGAGGAAGGTCAAGGTGAGAACGAGCCTGGGCGGGCGCTCCACGTGCTGGGCGGGAGCGGCCATTTTGTACGGCCCGGCCCCGCCCGGCCCAGCCGCGGGCTTAGAGGGAACTGGGGGTGGTTCGGGCATGGGGGTTCAGGCCTGGAAGTCGACAAGCAGTGCGTTGTTGGAGCAGGCGGGCGGCGGAGGTGGTTCCTGCGTGTGACGCTTGCTTTCCCTCGGCAGGAGGAGACGCGGGAGAAAAAGCGGCGGGAGGTGAAGCGACGCGTTAAAGCTGACGGCGAGCAGGCTCAGCCGGAGGAGAGCGGCCTGGGCGATGGTGACCTTGAAGCCCCCTTGCCTAAAAAGACAAGGAAAATCAAGGGAAATAGCAATGGTCTGGCTGGAGAGAGCAATGGTTCCGAGCATGCGGGGAAACTGTCCTCCGCTGTAAGCAACGGCGTGATGTCCCCGACAGTACAGAGCGTGACCAGCAACACAGCCGCTGGAGAGCAAGACAGTGACGCAGAGGTAGCAATGTCGTCCCCGGAAGAGCCTTGTCTTGCTTAATTAAAGTCCTACTGGTAACAAATGGACTTAATGACAGGCATTGGGTGCTGTGTGAGGGATGTCGGAGCTTTGTGCTGCTGTTGTAGGCAGCATTGGCTACTCTTCCCTTTAGATTTACAGTACCTCGTTCTTTGCAATGAAGAGTGCCCAGCATCATGCCTGTTTGCCCAAGTTGTAGGTGAGTGAGAGAAGCACAGCAGCATGTGCACCATATGTGGTAGCTGCCTTTCCTTATGCTTTCCTCCTTGTGGCAAACGGCAAGCCATTTGAGGTAGCTTATCCTGCAGTGGAGGAGGCTAGCTAGCAGAAAACCATTTCCGTGTACTTGCTTCTCATTATGTAGCAACTTGGTTTGTGTCCTGCAGCATAAAGAGCAATTTCTTGCTGCTGCAGAGACAGTCACTGTCCCAGAAATGTGCACTGCTTTGTGCTGGTTGGCCCTTTGAGGAAGTATTTGGCAAGGTATCCTGTAGGGGAAGGTCACAGTTATCCTTATTAATCCCCACTTCTGGAGTTCTCTCTGTTCAGGTTTCATTCTTGGCTTTGCACATATGTGTGAGAAGGCCACACAGTTTGCCTTCCCTGAATAGGGCCTTCTGTGGGTAGTTTCCTCTCATTTAAGATGGGAATGTGATTCAAGAGAGTGCTTTGTGTACAGCAGGTATAATGGTGTGATGTCTAAATTGTGACTTTTAAGTAAGTATCTACTGGTGTGCAGAATTATGAAGCTGTTCGTGTGGTGTACTGAGTACATGTGATATTCAGGGAAATTCCTGCTTCACACAATGATTTGTGACACCAAATATGTTTTGCTGTGAAAAACAGTTTTCTGATGACTTCAGTGGACTTCAATTGAGACTTTTTAACAAATAGTTTCACTTTCCTGACCTGTCAGTCATCTGTGCATGATGTGGTAAGATCACACAGAAGGTGCAGTTGTTTCCTTTTGTTTTAATTGGACGTTAAAAGGTGGTGCAGGTATATCTGAATTAGGAATGAGATAGCAGTAGTCGTGGTCTTGAATAAATAGTTGCAGGTAACAAAAATGAGAAGAACTTTGTCAGGATGTCTTTACTTAAGACTTATGTAAAACCAGGGTTTGCTTGTCAGACTTCTGTCACACTGAGTGGTGCAGCCTGTGTCAGCGTGTCCTGTCTTCTAATACTGGGTGGCTGGATTCAGGTTTCCCACTTTACGCTGTGATCACGTTCTTGTTTGTGAAAAACCTGCATCACAAGGGCTTCCCTTTTCTTTAAACAGTAAGGAGGTAGCTTGTAAAATCACGGTGTTAAGGCAAATCCATAGCTTTTTGTATATTCCTTTGTAGGGTATGTTTGTTCATCTCTTACGGGTAGTGACTTTTTTTTCATTGTTGCTTTTATCCTGTTAGGAGCTGACAGAAGAAGCAAAAGAAGGTGACTTCTCCAATTTTCCTCTCTCCCAGAACACCATCAACCTTCTCAAAGGTTAGTTAATGTGTAAAAGAAATGTTTGTCCAGAACTGCATGCTGTTACCCATACAAGCAGAGACAGAAGCCAAGAATAATTGCCTTCCATTTATTGTGTGGTGAGAATATGCATGTGAGCAGTCACTGTAGATTCAAATAATCTGTTAAGTAGGAACAGTGTTTGTGTTTTGTTCAAGTGCTTTAAGGTAAATTTATTCTTCCATGGCATTATTTCTAGATACACATTCTAGAGACAGGGTTTCTCTTCTCGTCAGCATCATTCTACTTACTACATATTTTTACTTCAAATCTTATATCTGCTGTCTACAATACCACTTTTTAAATAAGTATAATGGTGTTTTGTATATGAAAACTATTTGGCTTCTGTAAACAGTCTACGATTATTCTCATACTTTCGGGCATTTTTGTATCTCTTCTTGATAAGTTTTTTTGAGGAAGTAATTACTGTAGAGTTCTTGTCCCCTGTGTTGGGAAGCTCTGTGATTCTTGTTCCTCAGGCAAAATTCTCCTTGATCCTTAACATTTTCCGTGCTGGGAAGTTTCTCTTGGAGTGTTTCACTTGCGCTGTGCAAAATCTCTCTGAAGTTTTAGAATGCTTTGACACAAACACCCTTGCCTCCTCCCCACTGTCAGACCCAAGCTACCACAAAATCTTAGGCTGTAGCATTAAAATGGGGTGTGTGTGTGTGTGTTTGTTTTTTTTCCCCCCTCCTCCTTTTCCATTGCCTTATGCCAAACATCACAAAGACAGCTCTATTTCTTTGTAGCTAACTCAGCTGTGTGTTTGGGGGTGGGGTACCTTTTGAGCTAGAGTAGAAGTAAAAATGAAGATACATGGTTTTCTTCTATGTTGCAGCTCCTATTGTTTACAGGATTTGATGTGATGTGCCTTGCATATTCAGGTTAGTTGTATATGAGGGCTTCTCATCGTTCACCTTCTAATGAAACCTCTTTGGATTATCTTACAGCTCAAGGTGTAAAATACCTGTTCCCTGTGCAAGTGAGGACTTTTCAGCCCATATATGATGGTAAAGATGTAATTGCTCAAGCTCGAACAGGAACTGGGAAAACCATTTCTTTTGCTCTTCCGTTGATTGAAAAACTTCAGAGTGTCTTGCTAGATGGAAGAAGAGGCCGCGCTCCAAAAGTAATATACTGCTTAAGGGCTAACATCAAAACCTTAGAATATGGGAGTTTTTGAAAGTAATTTTGTAGTTGCTTTGAGGAATTTTGGGACTTTTTGCTCCTTTATTGG
>JAVHNF010079635.1:0-14952 GCA_034783455.1 Micropsitta finschii | reverse complement strand
CTTGAAACTTGGAAGTGTGCACAGTATAACAGATTAATGCAAGCCTGATTCTTGTGTATTTGTTACTTCCTCTTTATTGCTCTTGGTGCTATTTTTCTTTTATGTTATCAAAAAAATCCCTAAATAGGACAGAAGTGGATATTTAAAATATGCTTATTCTAATAAGCAGCTGGTTTTCCACATCTTTGACAGAATGATACTTTTTTTCTTTTTTAAACAATATGGGAGTGTGGTATAAGGATTTTAATAAAGTACAAATCATTGTGTGTTGATGGAACGGGTTTGAAACAACCATCACATTTTGGATCAGATAAAGGGGGGATGATGGCTGCTTCCACAGTATGAATGAGAAACTAGAATTATTTCACCAGAAGTTTCCTCCTCTAAAATACCTTTTCTGTTTTGATCTAATATTGTGAACCACAGGAAAGATTAGTATGTATTTATGTATGTTAATAAATTACAGCATAGATAAAACGGCTCTTGGGTATTACATCAAAGCCACAGACATTAATACATACTTGTTTGCTACATCTAACAGGTAACTAGAACAGAAAATTCATCTTTAGACTTTTAGAAGCTGCTTGAAATAATGACGGTATAAGCATGAAGGTATTTGACAGGGGAATCTCTTGCTTAAAGAACCAGACTCTGTCTTTTGTATACATTTACCTGTTCCTAATTGAATCTCACAAGATTTCTGTAGGACATTGAACAGAAGATTATTAATTAATGTTTTATTAAATTTCTCAGCATTATCTTAATAATTTGCATCTGTAAACCAGGTTTTTACAAACAGCATGTATACCCAAGGGAAGACAAAACTCTGCTCCTACCATCTTATAGTCTGAAATGTTGAAGTTGTTCAGAGAATGTACTGAAGACTTAGAGCTGCATCACTTAAAAAGGGAGCAGAGAGAGTTATATAAAAGGGGATAGCAAATCTTAAGTATGCATGCTTCTAATAATTGTCATTCTATCCTACCTTTACATACTGAATCATAAATGGCAGTTATTAATATTTACCCACTTGTAAAGTAACTAGGTAGTTACAGTACTGTTACACTGAGCTGTAATATAAAACTCACTGAAATCAGTCACGGCCTTTTGGGGGACTCACTGTTGACCTTTGAGCCTTAATGTATCTCGTTAGCTGGTTCTTTTTTTCTAGTTACCTTTGGAATAGGCAAGGTTTTCCTATTTTATTATGAAATGCTTATCTTCCATTGTCCAAGTCTGTAGCTCCATGACTTCCTAAAAGCATTTTTAACAAACCTGTGGGGTTTGGGGTTTTTTTTGATTGTTTGTTTTCATAGATCTTGTAATAAAATCTTCTGGCCAAGACCCAAAAGGTCTTACTCTGTGTCAGAGAGAGTCAAGAAAAGCACACATCTAGTAGGGGATCCTCGTGGACCCCTTGTTATGAACTGAGTGTGCCATGAGGCCTCTGTGTTCTGATGTCAACTTTAGCAGCACATCTGCCAGCAAGTGTCTGCTTCTGATCACATGACATTCAGCAGGGCCATGCAGTATCAAGCATCTTTTACATTACATCAGGCATCTTACATTAAAATACAAAAGTAACATCACATTTCTCACCGTTCTAAGAATTGTAAGCATTTAATATAAGAAGTAACTCTTCTGACTGTATGTATTTGAACACTAAGTGTGTTTATAAGTATGTTCTCACAGGTGTCACTATCTGTATTATCTTCTTGTCTTGCTACTTGGTCATCAGATGGATGTTTGGAATATAATCACATTGTTTAAGTGAGCTCTTGCCTTGATTTCTTTCTCCATTTGCTGTGTGCACTTCACTCATAACTAAGTACTGGAACCCAAGAGTTTACAGGTTACTGCAGTCAGGTAAAGGCTGTTTCTCTTTTGTAGTTCTGAATGGGGAGAGAATGAAAGGAAGACAGTCTATTTGTCATTATATCATCATTTTTATTGAGAGAATGCCCAGGAAAGAAAATGTTTTTGCTGCTGAGGCGGAAAGCCAATTTATCTCCACCACTATTAGGCAGTGCTACCACCAAGCTCTTTCTGCAGAAATAGTTTTAACTTCAGTTTCTAAGGATAATGTATCAGTATTCCAATAATTTTCCTGTTTCTTTAGTATGTCTTTTTTTCGCAGTTTTTCTGAAGTTTTCTGAAGAGAACACATTCCATGCAATTTGAAAAGGTTTTTAAACCTTTTTCAGTCATTTTGCTTGCAGGTCGAGAGAGCTGGGTCTTGTAAGCAAAGTTGCTTCTTTGGAAAGTCTTGCCCAGCTGCATTAAAGGCTTATTTAGAGTAGGTATATTGAAAAAGTTAGGTTTTGCTTTTGGTAATGCATATTTAGAACTTTAAAACTTCTGTATATATCTATAGTAGACTGTTTGAACAATCTGAGATCATAGGTTGGAAACTTGAATGTGGTTTTGTCACTGGGGTTGAACAACTTCAAAAGCCATTCTAAACAGTCTCACACAGGTTTCATGAGACTCAGAAAATCATCTCTAAATTTTGTAGTGGAATTCACTAGACATAAGTAAGAATAACTGAAGTAGCATGTAAGAGGCTGAGTTGAAAGTAATGAACAGATCTGGAGTGTCTGAAGTCCTGAGGAGGCATTGCTCTTTTGTTGTCATATTGGGTGGCTGGCTCAATGTGCAGCTGTTTATCCTTAGCTCTTGGCTGTGTCATGCTGCCATAAGATGGAATGGAAATCTAAAAGGAAGCCAAAAGCTGAGGCTGAAAGTTAGGTGTATCATATGTCAATGTGGAATAAATAGTTTGGACAATGCTGTTGAGGAAAGGACACCTAAATTATAAATATGAATGGAGGGTGTTCAGATTTTCAAATCTAGCGTGTCTCTCTTTACAACATAGCTCAGGGCACGTACCACAGTATACCTCTATGGCAGCAGGGCTTAAGAATGTACAGAAAAGATGGTCTGTATGCATGTCTTAAAAATTGCTTGTTCCCTGTCCTCTGTCATTGCAGACTTAATATAAGTAAGATAAAGTGCAATTCCAAGGTGGAAATGGTTTATTAGTGACATATTTACTAAGCAGAAGGTAATAATAATTTCTTAACATGAGCAGTCTCTGAAGGAGGACTGACTGTCTCACAGTGTACTGCTGGGGTGCTGGAGGTGTTATCAGTAATGTAAGACTAACATTGCAGATACAAGATTACGTTGCAGAGATTCAGTCAATTGAATTAAGGAATTTGTCCCTATACTCTTCTCTGATGAAAGTTTTATATATTTGTCTGATGGTCTGAATGGGTAAGATGAGACTTTTAGAGTGGAACGGAAGGACACTGTCCCTTAAATTAAAATCAAACCCTGATCTTTGTTGTTTTCAATCAAAATCAAATTAATTCATTGGTTCGTCTTCATGAATAGCTATTAAAATTCAAACCTGCCTTCTTCATACACAAACTTGGTTTTCCTGCTTAATGCAGAAACAAGTTCAAATGGAATTAAATGATAATCAGGGTTGAACTTGACATGCTTTTACTTACGGTAAACCACTTTTTAATGCATTTTTTAATGTGATGATCCTAACCATTTAAAATTGTCCAGACAACCTTTTCCCTTCTGCAATCTTAATAAACAGATGAGAGAATACAGCAAAATCCTTACACAGGAAAAAATTTCATTAGTTTCTAACACGACTTGATGGCTGGAAGGAGGATTAGAGCCTGCACTGTACAGGCAGTGAATTCTGTTTAAAACACAGATATTTAGTCTGAAATTCTGAAAGCATTTCCTTGTTAAAAGTTTGTGCTCAATGTTTTTTTATGAGCTTGCCTCTTTGCAAATTTAGAATGGATTTTCTATGCCAGATAAACCATTTTTGATTAATAATAGAAATGTCAGATTACATTGGGGAAATAGAAGATGAATCTGTATCTTTTTCATTTACTAGAAACAGTATTGAAGAAAACAGTGTTTGAAGAATTCTGATTTTTTAAATTTTGTTATTTATTTTATAGCGTATCTTGTCTTTTAGAATTGATGGATTGGATGTTCTGAATGCCAGTGTTCTCATTTTCTGTGGACAAGAGAGGAGTGACTTCTCTCACATGTTGTCTGTATTATGTCAAAATCTTGCAGAGAACTTAGGACTGCCTGACTCATTGATTCAAATTCCCTTTCACATGCCCTCATATCATGGAGCACTTCTCACAAATGGATCAAGCTTTAACTTTAGGCAGACTGTGGTGGTTTTTTTAGATGTGGATGTGTTGTGTCTGCACAGTCAGTATTTAGTGTGTCTCCCAACACTGTTAGAAAGATACAGAGTTACAGCATCTCTTAAATGGTCTCAGATAAGTATTTTTCTGATACATTTTGTCACAGCTGAATGAAGACTGTTGCTTTCAATCACATCAGATTCAGACTGGTGCATGTTTGTGCAGCTTGAATTTATTTTGTTTCTAGATACTCAGCAATACTTCGTGCATTCAAGACCTTTCTGTGTTAAGGTGTTATTTTCAAAAGCAGTTAGTGGTTTGAGGGATTCTTTAATTTTATTTCTTCATTTTTTTTTTTTTTTTTCCTCTGTGTGCTTTCCTTAATATTAGTCTTTTCTTGTCTGGAGACTTGATATAGACTATTACAGTAAAGATAGTAAGCATCTGTGATAAACAGGTTTTTAAACTTCATAGTTTATATCACTGTAGCATTTTAGGGAGGCATATGGAATCCTTTCCTAAAACAATTTGTGAGAGACCAGAGAGAAAAGTGAAGAAGTTGTATAAAAATTCTTACTCCAATTCCTTCTTTCCCTACACTTCAGAAAAGGTTTTCTTAAATGTTCATCACACTCTTTAATTTTAAAGAAAACTACTTAAAGCACAGGACTTTTTTGGTGCATGGATAAACCATGGTAATGAGTTACTGCAAGGTGATAAGCTGCAGAAAGCATGTTCTATATACAAATACATGAAAGTTGTATGGCATTTCTGTAAATGCTATTTTGTACATAGTTGCTGTTAAAAAACGCCAACACTTTTGGGAAGAAGTGTGCAATTTTTTTACACTTGGGAGAGTACTTTTTATTTAAAGGAAGTAATCTGTTTAAATTTAGTCATTTCAGGCACAGTTCATAAGCATGTACCAAAATACTGACATCGGGAAACTCATCAGGTAGCTTAGATTTGTAATTTGGTTTTAAATATGCAATAGGTCATTTCAGCTTGAGTAAATACTGTTTTCTTCATACTATAGTAATCTGTTCTTTACTAGATTTCACTGATAGCAGGACTTTTTTGCATATGATCATGTAGAAACAAACTATTTCATAGTATGCATGAGCAGGTATTTGATATTATTGTCTGTTTATTATGATAAGCATCTGAGCAAAACCACTTTCTTGGTTTGTTACCTACAGTGGTGATAAAAGGGCTTCTACTGTAGCCTTGATCAAAACCCAGATTCCTTATTGGAAGGAAGGAGGAGGGGAAAGAAGTTTACTCCTATAAAAACAAAATAAGCAACAGCTACAACTGGGAAAGTGTATTTTTGTAAACCCAAGTACGTTATTTATGCATGGCAAGTGTCAGGATGACACAAACCTAATACATCTGTTATCTCTGAAGATGTGTCTGACTTCACAGAATTGTATTGCCAAGAGAATTATCCATTCTTTCAGCTCTGTGCCATATTTCAAGGTGTGATTAATGTACATCCGCATTCACTAGGACATGAGTAATTGTGGCTAATCCTAAAGTGAACATAATGAGGAAGAAGGGCAATGTGTGATGGAGCAAGGTGCTGTGAATTTCTTGCTAAGTGTTTGGTGATTCGTTCTATGCTGAGAAGGCATGACATTGCTTGCACCTTTCTTGGGAGAAGATCTGTTTGGTGTTCTACAGGGAAGACTGTGATTAGCAGTCACTTGCAAATAATCAGCAGCTGCCACAAACTCCACCCTGCTGTTCCTGTTTCACTTGCAGGAATATCTTAGCTATCTATTTCAAATTCAGTCATCGTCTTGTGGCCTTTCTGTTTATAGGTCAGGTCTTTTGTGGCCAAAGCTTCCACTAGGAAGCTCTAAATATTTCGTGAGAAATATGAATGGAATCATTGTTTTCACTGTTGGATTTTTCTTGTTTTTTTTTTATTGCTTAGTAACTTTAGTTATTGTTTTTTATTTCTATTATTTTTATTTTTTTATAGTTATTTATTTTTATTTTAAATTCTTTAAAATCCATTAATGTGCTAATTAATTCATATATGACATCTGAAAATAGAGCAAAGCATCTTATTCTGCAGAGTTCTGGTGCTTAACTCAATGAGCACAGAGGTGAAATGAGTTTGTTCGCTTCAGAGATGCAGCAGGTGATGTTTAATAATCTTGCAAACTAATCTCTAGCAACTTTATAGCTTCCTCTGAACAAGTTCAGCAGTAACTTGTGCTAAACATCAATCAGATTGAAACCCAAGTTATTTTCTAGCAGAAATTAAAGCCTATCATTTTCAAGTAGATGGTGCTAACCTTTGTTTTCTCATTATAATTAATCTTCAGATGAACAAAGCAACCAACATGCATCTTAAAATCTTGAAAGGCCAGTAGTTTCTGGAGATGGGATGAAGGGTGCACAAAGTGCAGATCTGATAATAACTAATCACACTCTTCATTGCATAAATTCTCCTGTTCTAAAAACTAGGGCTTCTGTCATTTTCATAAGCAATTTTTACACTCTTTTGCAAAAACGTAACTTTAAAGCCACAGCAGTTTGTTCTGGCAGTCAAAATAAGCCGCTAAATGTAAGGAGATCTTGTGTAACTTGCATTTAAATCTGAAGACAGATATGAATGTAGGTATATGCGCACCGATCTTTTTTGGCAAAAGGCCCAATTATGTCTGTCCTGGGAAAAATTGTCTTGGGCAACCCTTAAAAGGTAGAATGAAGCATTGCGTTTTGCTTCTGTGAAATTCTTTGAGATGAGCAATATAGTTACAGATGATTTCAGTTTTGATCAAGTGCTGATGTAAACAGTAGATTACATTTATGAGACGAAAGCTAACCACCGTGGTAGATTATATTAAGATTTAGAGAAAGCTCATCATGGAAGACATGCTAGAATACAGTGACAATAGTACTCTGTAGTTCTTCTAAGCAAACTAATTTATCTTAACATACTTGGATAAAAAAATCAATGTTTTCTGCATCTCCATGTCAATAAGTTGTAATGATTTTTTTCCCCACTGCTGTGGCAGCTTCATTATTTTGGTGGAAGTACTTTATATACACCAGCAAAATAGCATCTTTGATCAGTGGGTTGCGTCTGGAGTCTTTGTAACTTGATAAAATTTTCCTCTATATTGTTGTTCATACATATATAATATAAAATAAAGCTCCTTCAGTGCTCAGCTTTTAATAATCCTGTTCATAATTAAATCTGACTAAAACATATGCTTCTATATTTAAGTCTTGTCATAAAAACATTTTGAGTATAAACCTTCAGTACTCAGTAGAGTGATACTAATATGTATATACACACACACACAAATGCACTTTTTCTGTTAGTAGCAAGCATTTTGTTCACTGTTTGCACAACTTCACAGTCATATGTCTTACACAGCTACTCCTAAATCACACTTCTGATTGCTCATTACTGTCAGGAATGACAGATGTGAAGGCAGCCTGACAAAAACGATGCAATGTTGACATTTTTGTTTTCTGTTCAATGTACAGTCGCAGTTTGTCTCTGAAGGTTTCCCCTAGAAAACTGTAAATTAAAGGGTTCAAACAGCTATTAGAAAAAGCTGCTAGATTCACGATATGTCCTGTTAAAGGATAATCATGTCTGAAGGATGGGCTGCTTGAAGACACAGGCTCGCTTTTCTTTTGGAGAAGTTGAACACTAATGAAGACATTTTCCGGTAGCCAGCAGATAAAGAAAACCAAGACAACAACAAAAATCATTCGAAGAGCCTTCTGTCGCCGCAGACGAAGACTCCTGTGCTTGTGGGCTTTTATAAGAACTCGAACAATTAGTGAGTAACAAAGACCGATGATCACAAAGGGGATAATAAACCCCAAGGTTATTTCTAGCCATTGGATTTCTTTTACATCTGCAAAACAAAAATAGACCTCTCCGGTGTGTTGTAAATGCACAGCTGTAAATGGAACTAGTGCTGCAGAAATAGATGCCATCCATATGAGACCACAGCTTATTCTAGCATGTTGCATAGTGCGAAATATGTTGGACCTCATTACTTTTGCCAGTGCTATGTATCTGTCAAAACTCATCCATGTCAGAAAGAAAATGCTGCTATACATGTTGATCTGAAGGAACAAAGACATAAAGGTACAAATAATAGTGATATCATAATACTTTTCATCAAGATTAAAAACCTCAATAAGAGAATCAGCAACTAAAATGAGATCAGCTACTGCAAGGTTTATGAAGTAAAGGTCTGGAATAGTCATTTTTTCACGAAAGCTTATGTTGACAACCAGTATCAGAATGTTTCCTACAAAACCAATGGGAAAAAGAAATATTGTGTAAAGACATGATAAGAAAAGACCAATAACATATTGTTGGTGTTCTGATTTATCAGCTAATCTAGAAGATAAGCTTTCATTACACAAATGTGATCCATTTAGGTTAAAAGTTGTGCCATTACATATAATGGGTGATAATGAGGCAGAGTAAGTTTCCATGGTTGACATATCTGCAGAAAAGATACTAGTACTCACAGTTTGGTGGTAATGCCAAAAATATCAGGTTTTTGGTTGTTTTCAACCAAGTTCAAGGTAAGCATTTTGATTGGATTGATAAAAGATGTACACTTTCATATAGGAAATTAAAATTCTTTAGAAGTCAAATTAATTAACATAGACTGAAATATAACAGTATATATAGTAAATTTCTTAAGCTTTTTTTACAGGACACTATATACATTGCAAATGAGAGAATTTGCAGTTCCTGTATGCCTTAAGATCATGTAGGAATCTTTTTACCATTATGGTACTTGGGTCTCTTTAACAAAAGCTTTTCATCAACGGTGTTTCTTCATGCAGGCTGGAAGGTGGAGTTTTAGCTCCATTTGTTTTCTTTTAATAATCAATGAACATCCTTGGACCTGCAATTTGTAAATGGAAAATGATTAATCTCATAACCCAGCATTGTACTATGTGCCATAGGCTTCTGCTAACTTAACATCCACAGCTGAGGTTGTAGAAAACATCATGTTTGAATATATATACAAAGGTTTAGTTAAAATTATTTCATTTTGCTCTAGATTATAGTATGTCATGAGGGCAGACCTGTAAGAATTTTGTGTGCTCTCAGTATTGGAAAATGTAAAAATAGTGAAAATTAGATGAGTGAGTTTAGTCAACAGAGGAAAAAACCTTATCTATATTTATGTATGTGTGTGTGTGTATATATATGATGTATATATTTATTTCATTATCATCTTGTAAGGCTATTGAGTAGCTGTGTCTGAGAAGGCAACAGATAAGAAGCAATTGGTTCCTCCTGCTTTCTGTAGGAAGGAAAGTCAAGTCTTGGAAATGAAGGTGATACAAGCAACATACTGATTTACACCAACACTATTATACTCAATTTGCTTTTCTTTGGGATTAATTACGTTGCACTGACTTCTGGATAGGAATGGAAAATAACCCGTTATCTGATTTGTTTACTTGTATGCGGTGAATGGTATGGACTTAAAGGATTGCTGGAAGTTTATTTAAAAGGAATAAAGCAAACAAAAGACATCCCAAACAAATAAAACAGCGATAAAATTATAACTCAGGGTACTGTGTGTGAAATTTTAAATATTGTGAATTGCTATAATCTTCATCTTACTCCCAAACCCTTGATTTTAATTACACTAAAACATAATAAAAAAGTTGAATTGTTTACTAGCAAAATTCATGCATATTTCCACATTTTAATGTCTCAGTTCCTGCTAATTTACAATCTGTGGGAGAAGAAGGAGCAGACCACTAATGGAGCAGGAGTGTAGAATATTTTCAGGCAGAAATACAGCTCCGAGTTTGCTTAAATATATTAATATTAACAGAAGTAGCTAGCAGACACTTAAAGAAATAAAGGTTATTAGTTCCAAAGCTTTTATTTCTTAATGAAACAGGCCTAAGTACACAGTAGCTGTTGCTATGTTCTAAATCATCATCATGATGTCAATCTTTACGTTAAAGTATCCATATGAAATTACACTTATTTGAAGAAAGCTTGTTGTTTGTTTCAAGCAGCAATGGGAGTCAGACGTGAGCTGTTGATTTTTATGTAACATCCTTTTTTTATTTTTGAAATAAGGCAGTAAAACTTCTTTAAATACAAGACAAGTTACCAGTCTAAGCAGTTGATTTTAAAAGGTTGGTCTGTGATCAGATTTTAATTACACCTGAAAGGCCACCAAAAGCCAAGCAATTACAAGCATTACAGGTAACCATGTACTGTGAAACACTTTATTTTACCTTAATTCCATTTCTGTAGAGCTGATTTTCCTCCGGTCAACAGAAGGCTGTTTCTTGCTCGGATACACGCTTAATGGATGTGCCAACTTCAACAGTCGTGTCGGGGAGAACTTGCATTTAGGTGTGTAAAGCTGCAGCAAATGCCACCTGTTGATGATGCAGCGGTAAAAAGCATCATATAAAAGTCTATTCTGGTTTAAAATGTCTTAAATAAAGGATAGTTTACAGCAGCAAAATGCAGATCTTGCTGCATGTCCTTGGCAATAAAACAAGCTTTATAGATTCCCAGGGTTGTTCTAATTTGTGTGCAGTTGAAGTGCTGCTGAACAGCCTTATAAGGCTAGAATTAACCCTGTTTCTGCTGGTTTCTTTTTTACTAGGGCTAGTCAAGCATCTTGTCTCTCGTATTTGCCCATTTTATTGTACCTAATGTTCATTTCATCCTCCTTTCTGCCTGTAGCGTTTTAAAACATTCTATAGTTCATTCAGACCCATGGCTCAGCTGATCAGTAATGCAGATTTATTTGCTGATTGTAACTAAGCATGTTTTACATAGATATAAAGCAATAATTACTGTTATATGCAGTATGATTTTAAGAGCCCCTGGACAAACCAAAGAGGAATATTCTATTGAGAGTAATTCAGCAGCTGTGAAGGGTCGTTTGCTAAACTGACAATATAAATTCCAGTTTTCCTACCTTCAGGTTGATCCCATTTTGCCTATTTGTATTTAAATTTTCAGGTATACATCATCATCCTCATGCTTCTTAGGACTGCTCAGCTGAAAAATCACATGGATAAAATAAGCCTATTTTGCAGAGAATGTGGAGCCTCAGCCTTGCATAAACCCACCAGTGTTGCAGGTGGAGTTTTGCATTTCATCTGTAGGAGGGAAAAAAACTTGACATTTCCAGAAACACCACCTGCTGGTGGCCAGGATTCTTAGAACAGGAAGAAAGTTAAACCTTTCTCATAAAGAAATAATTTCTGTAAATTGCTTTTTGGGATGACACTGATCTGATTCCTGAATGTTAAGTGCCGTAAATGGATATGCTGAAATGGTTATGCTGTACATTGATGCATTGTTCTGCTGCTACAGGGATAAGATGAATTGGATTTCAGCATTTAGCATTTCAAGAAGACGTTACAGTTTCAGAAGTGTGGAGTAAACAGTTAACAGGTCAGTGTAATGGATGTGTTACATCTATTACAATGGCCAAATAGCTTTAGATTACAAAAGATCTCATCTATAGGAAAGTGAACCAAAAGTTCCTTACACAAGTGGCTTCGGGAATAGAGGGCACTTTGCCTTCTAGTGCCATTGAGACAAATTTGCTGGCTTTTTGTGGAACACAGGATTTTTGCTGTGTTACTAAACGTGTTTTTTAAGATGCTCTTGCATGATGGCTCTTTACAAATAGGTTTGGGATAAGTGATCATTTATCCAAAAGAAACCTTGCACAAATTAGTGCTGGTAAAGTGCTGAACAGACAACTTTCCCTGTGTATGGAGTGATTTTCTGGAGTATCTTTCTGCAGGGTTATAAGGACGGAAGCCTCAAGTGTTTTACTTTGAGAAGTGTACAGATATGTTTGCGCTGTATACTGGAATAGTTGTGATGTTAGAAAAAATCTTGTGATACCAGCTTTGAAGATCTTGATTTTTTTTTTTGTTGTCCTGAAGAACAGGGTTATAAAGAGCTTTTGTTGTTTGCTGATCATGTGGTTTTCCTGTACTTAATTCCATCCTTCAGAGCTTTTACTGATCTTGTAAGGGCCAGAAGGATTTTTTACTTTCCTTTATGCGTAATGTTGGCTTCTGGGTGTTAGTTGTTTGTGATTTTGGTGGCCTGGATTTGCTAATCAGCTGGTCTCTCTTGTCTTTGGTTTTCTACCTGTGAGTATCAGCTGATTTGCTATTAAAATGTAATATTCTGAGTGCTATTTTTCTTGTTTGAATTCATGATCACAAATATGTCACTGCCATATTCCCAGAATTGTTAGAAAATTCTCTTCTGAGAGACCCATGAAGCAGCTGCTTTTCCTTCTAGGAGAACTGTGAAGCATAAGAGGCCAAGTCTAGTATTACTATCTTGTAACTAGTGTTTTTCACTAAATATGAGATGATCATGTGAATCCTCTGAATCCTGTTTCCTAAACCAGATGACAACATATTCAGGGTCTTGTTTATGCAGTCAAATTATTGTTACTGATTAATCTATTTTAATCTCACTGTTCATCACTTCCATATTCCAGAAAATGCTTAAAACTCATTTCAGCAGCTGCTGAACATTGAGCTCTTCTTCTTTCCCTGTCAACTGCTGATATTCCATGGGACTTCATAGGGAGTGCCTTAATGATCCATTCTGATTCACAGTTGTGACAGTATTAAGCATTACTGTTCTGCCTGTCATATTTTATCTTGTTGCTAAAATGTGTGAAATGGACTGATGTGATAGCATTTGTATAGTCAGACCTCAGTAATCCACCATTTAAGATTTTCCTTAAATAAAGGAAATTAAGGTTTATTTTTAAATCTGTAGTAGACAGTTTCCGTATATATCTCAACATGTCTATGACTGTGGAGTCTTTAAGGAACACTGATTGTCTATGATGTACTCAGATGCACCAAGAGGCTAAAAGTGGGTATAGTAAAAGATATTCTATATTATTTAGCGGACTTCAACATATGGGCCTGCTGTTGCGTTGCAAAAAGGTGACAGCTGAGAAGGAAGAAAGTGTGAGGTGTGACTATAGAGAAAATAGAGATGCTGATATAATGTTCATGAAGTTTTATAAGTAGACGGATCTAACCCTCTGAATTCTCTCTCATCTTTCTGTTACATGGATACTGACTGTGACCTTTCTCAGCCACTGAATGACATCTGGTTGCATCCATTACCCTGTTCTAGAGCAGCCTCACACTTTATCCTGTCCTTCCTCAGCAATTTTCCCTTTCTTGCAAATAATCAAACTTAGTTTGACTTGGAATTGTGTTCTATGCCCGCAGAAAACCTTGGCTAGAGTGGATTTTGTGTTTAGGCATTTCAGTTGCCAGTAACTCCGAGGATGCATTTTTCTTACTAAAAATAAGTTTTAGAAGTTCAGCCTTTTCTTTGGCAGTGACAACGCCCTGCAAACTATTTTGGTAAAAAGTTTCTATTTTTTTAAAGTGTATATTGCAAGTCTCTTGGGGATAATATAAAAATTTGACAAAACTGGACCCCAAAATGTTATCGAGTGAAAGGTGATTCATCACAGGACTTCAGGCTCTATCCAGATACGATGAAGAAATACAATCTGCAAAGCATCAATGGTTTTCACTTTAGTTGTGCAGTCTGGAAGCCCTTTGCAGGGCACTTGTACCCACATGGAGGTGAAATGCATTCTTTGATTCTAGTCAGTTAGTGACAATTTGTCACACAATATGTGTAGTGTAAACATTATATAGAGTACTTATTTTGGCTGAATTGCTTTAGCTTTCACCCTACCCCAAAACTTCTGCAACTACCTCAAAATCAAGATAAACAATGCTGTAGCCCTGTCAGGGTTTGTACATTTGAAATTAGAATGTAACTACGGCTTAGTAATACGTGGGTGTAGCAGCTTGGGTTTTGATTCAAGTGTGCAAATCCAATCTCTCTTTAGCTTAGATGTTGTTTTGCAGTGGGATAAGAGCAGATTTGAGTCAGCTGGTTTAGCAAGATGAATCTCTACATGTTCTTTTCCAAAATGTTGCCAACTCAGAAATTCATGCTTAAACTTCAGCAGCCAGCTCATTTCTTTTACTGAATGGAAAGGTTTATTCAAAAGCAGGCCAAAGTCTTACAAAGAAAGGAGTATTACCAGTGCAGAAGTAAAATATTCTTCTTTGAATTTTCCAGTGTATTCCTTCAGTTAATTTTGACATCATGCCTATAAAAATACATGCTCTTTTTCTTTTGGAACATACTGTTCAAAATTAGGAGAAGCCTGGAAGTAGTAAGTGTTCAGCAAAGCTGCTGCTGGTGTAGGGGAAAGAAATCTCTCAGAGCAGGGAAATTTTATTTTGTTCTTAAAAATACAATTGAAATTATTAGTAATTTAAAATTATTACTTTTAATTTTAGTCAAAGCTGCTCTTTTTTCCCTCGTGTTAGGTTGTTTTAGAATGCCTTTTGGGGACTGTTTCTGTTCCTTCCTCTATTGCACATAGGGGTATTTGTGTTCATCTAGTTGGGTACAAGTAGGTTTTCGCTAGGACTGTACGTTCATTGTCATAGAATCATAGAATAGTTAGGGCTGGAAAAGACCTTAAGATCATCCAGTTCCAACCCCCCTGCCATGGGCAGGGACATCTCACACTAAACCATTCCACCCAGGGCCTCATCCAGCCTGGCCTTGAACACCACCAAAGATGGAGCATTCACAAATTCTTGGTCAACCCATTCCAGTGCCTCACCACCCTCACAGTAAAGAATTTCTTCCTTAGATCCAATCTAAACTTCCCCTGTTTAA
>JAVHNF010079621.1:17583-33878 GCA_034783455.1 Micropsitta finschii | reverse complement strand
TTGAAGAATGAGTCTGTGATTACCTTGTGCCTCTGAAGGTTAAGAGCTTGCATCTGATGTAGCTACAGAGGAATGAACAAACTAATGAAATTGCTTGTATGATGAGTCTGGCAGGAAAACACTTTGGCCATTACATTACATGAAAGAAGGAAAGAAAGAGAACGCTGACAAGAAGAAGGCTTTAATTAGCAAAATGTCAGCAGCAGTGACAAGAAAGCACAGATTTCACAAAAAAAATTAACTGATGTTTAATTGAAGAAGAAACATGGGAAAGAGTGGACACTACTGAGATGGCTGTTGCTGAACTCCATGTGTGTGTACCAGTATAATATACATGTACAGTGCACTCACACACTGGATAAAAATAGATCTGTGCATCAGAAACAGGAAAACTGGGGATTGCTCTGCAGTTACTACACTGAAAGAAAGCAAAGATCTCCACTGTGACCCCAGAGTAGAGGCAGAAAAGCATATCTACTTTCATACTGCTTGCCTTTTCAGAAAATCTCACATTTTTGCTGGTTGTCGCTGGAACTCTGGGCCAGGAAGAGGCCAGAATGGGGAAAAGAAAAATGGCATTAATTACAGGAAAAAGCGGCCAGTGAGAACTGGTTGTTACAATAGCTGAGACAATACAATTAATTTTCTTGTTGTATGGGGTTTTAATCTTTATTAAAAAAAAAAAAAAAAAAGAATAAAAAAGAACACTTTGCTCTCTTAATTCTTGTTCATCACTTCTAAAAAATCTGCCCACCTAGCATCCTCCTAAACGATGTAACTGTCAAAATCCAAGTCATTTCAGGAACAAGCACAACATTCAGGATTCCAATGAAGTTTACCAACATGAAATACCTTCTAGCTAAACTCGTTGAAGCATTGTGTTCTGGGTCATATCTGCTTTACTTGAGCCTGTAAACTTTGCTTTCCTATTAAGGAACAAATCCCTTTATCCTCCCATAAAAGATTATAATGTAATAAAACTGCATTAAGATCTTACATGGAAAAAAAGAAAAGCAAACCCAAAACAAAACCAGTGATTATGTGCAAGAACGAAATGTGGTGAATTTTACTGCAGTTTAATAAGTATTCATCCATCCTCATCTCTCCCACATCAGGCTTCTTCTACAGCAACTGCTGTAACTAACTGAAAACAGCAAATAATCTTGAGAAAGAAAAATGGAGCAGCAGTGGGACTTTTTACTTTTTTTTAATACTGGGTACTGCTGTTTACAATAAATATGTGGTTATGCAAGCAGGCATATAAACACCCGTATTTCACAAGTAACTGCATATTGGCAGTCATAATCATCTTCATATCTTGTTTGCTTTGATGTCACCAGCTCATCTGCAGTCTTCTCTGTTCTTTATGAGAATTAATTCGACAACACAGGGCTCCATCCTTGCTCTCCAGCTCTAAGGCAAAGCCTCAACCCCCCTCAGTTTAGCAGCAGCAATAGTATCTCTGCTGGTGAGATTGCAAGGAGAGCTCTTACCCCATCTTCTCCTTCATATCCCCCCCAGATGGGGGTGTACAGTCCCCCAGAGGGAAGCCACTAGGATTACGCTACCAACATTTACCCAAAATCACGCATAAAACAAACACTTTTCTGCCTCTGAGATATGTCCCAGATTTGTGCTATAAGCAAGATGTATATGACAGATGCTATAAAGTTTACATTGACTTTGGGAAGCTTTGGGAATAATTCATCCACAGCCAGTGCTGTGAGTGACACAGCTATCCCACATGCAGCTATAAACCCTGACGAGATTTTTCCATGTAGTCACGCGTTTACTATGGGTCAGATCCTGTGGTCTTCCATTTGCTCAAAAATCCCATTGAAGCCAGTGCTGGTGGGTCAGCTTGCGAATGCCACCCTCTCTGTGCATGGTGAATAGCTCCCATTGAACCCACTAGCATTACTCATGTGTTTGAGTAACAACTAATGAGAGCAAAAGGAACTATATCTGGTCCTTACTAGGGACTGCTAATCTGAAATAAACCCTCCCTCTGTCAGTAGTACCACTTAGGCAGAAATAGTCTGCCAGTGAGATGCTACCTAGGAAAGGCAATGTGCACGATTTGGCACAATAGTTTTAGCATGTAATTCTTTAAAGCATATGGGGTTTTTTGATTATCCAGGCATGACTGCATGAAGGAGCTCTCTCCCATCACAGTACGTGAGCAAAGATAATCTTATACCATGAAACACAATTAGCCAGATGGTGATTTGGAGGTTTTTGGAATAGAAGCAATTTCTGTGATCTGAGAGATAAAAAAGAAAAAAAAAAAGGAAAAAAAAATCAAAGCTGAATTAAAAAAAAAAATATAAAAAAAATCATACCACACTTGATTCCCAAGTATTTAATTACATATTATCATGGGTAACTACTAATCGGCTCCAATTATGCAATCTTATTTTATTGCTGTTGGAAACACATTTATAGCTACTATATAATGTGTATATTTAAGTCAATATCTGAATAAACAGTCTGGAAAACACATCATTTGTACCCAGATTTGGTGACTAGTGTGATTATCATCTGCCACCTGCTGGAAATAGCTGTGATATCTCAACTAAGTTCCACAGATGTAAGGTCTGGTCACTCATCGAACAAGCAGAAATGTCAAAAAGCAAAATATGCTTCTTGTACACAGGAGCTTATTCCTCTTGCACCCAATGCACTAGGAAAGTTTAACTTGCACATGGGGTTATTCCATGTGTTTTTGACAGCCCACTGGAAGTGGCACAATTGCAGGTCCCCACATGCCATCCTCATAAAGGAGCTCTTCCTTTACACAGTATAATCTAGCACTGTATTTGAACCTCATTTGAAGAGCCTGACCATTCTGGCTTCATGGTGGCCCATAAAACACTCAAGGAGAACAAAACCTGCCTGTCCGAGACATCTGCTCTCACTCAAAAAGAAGGGAGGGAGAGGGTTTGGATGAGGTATTCCTCAGAGCGCCAGAACCTCGCAACTTGCTGCCTCTGTGCCAGCAAACCAAAGTAAGTAATCCAAGTAAGCCAGAGGGTAAATACAAAGGCAGCAGTGCAAGACTCGCCTTCCTCTCTTGCTTGTGTGAAACAGGCTGAACAGTAGCAGGATGCACAGGTAAGACTAGCAGTACTTGTCAGTGTCATGGCTTCTTGTGTCTGACTAGCCCATGACAGGACTAATTGTACTGGTGTAATTTTACAGTTGGCAGATATCCCCAAGCCAGTGGGGAGAGAGAGACAGGTACAACTAGATTAGTGCTCAGACATTTTCTCTCCCCAAAATCATACCCATGCCCTTAAGCGGATGACTTCTGTGTGCCCAACAGGTTTAGAACAGCTGAGGGTTTATGTTTAGGTAGTGCTTGCATTCAGAAAAACAGTGCCTTTCTCTGAATACCTTTAAAGGAGGAGAGTCAAAAATGAAGACGGGATACAAATGGGTTTTGAAGGTTACCCAGGTCTGTGGAATGGAGTAGAGAAAGAAAGATAAAAAGAAAATACACATCCAAGGACCTAATAAAACTGTAACTAATTCCTCATTTTCTCCACTAACTTGTTTTAGCCATTATAAAGCAATCAGATATTTATAGCAGTAAGAATTAATATAAGCCCTGAAAGCAATGTAACAATCTAAAACACTAGCGGCACATTAGCAAGAATTAATACTGGCACCTGCTATCACATGCCTCTTACCCAGTGAAAGGCCCAGGCCTTCCTGAGGTGTGCACACAGTCATGTGTGTCCTACTGCAGTGTACAGCATTCACATGAGCAATATCACAGTCCATTCCCATAACACATGTGCACCACCATGCGCTCACCTACAAACACACAGAACAATGCCTCTCTTGGCATCTGCTCTAAGCCAAAAACCTTTACTGCTTCACTGTGCTTTTTCAGTTTTTAGGAGGTTGCTATGCTTCAGGCCCTTCCAAGTTTTCTCCTCTGTGCTGCTCTTAGGAGGCTACCACCTCTCTTCCAGCAACGTGGGCCTTGTCTGCACTGCCAAATTGCCCTCATTCCAGCCACAAATTTAGCTATGCCTCATGCAGACAAGCAGGCAGAGGTTTGCTCTTGTAAAGCCAGACAAAGAAAAGACTCACAAAGTAGAACGCTGCCAGACAAAGACTCAGCAACACCCCCAGCCTGCACACAGCTGACAACTTATCACCTTTGCTGCAGCCATTGCTGCAGCGATCATTGTGTCCAGGAGAGCACGTTAGCTGAATGCAGGTTCTCACCTTGGAGCGGATGAGCCTCCTGGGCTAATTCACCCGGCCCTCTGTGCCAGGACATGCTGGCCCCTGGCTACGGACAGGCTTTTCAGCAGTTACAGGACCTTCTGGGGTTACCTTGAAAGTGCTCCCCTCAGGCACGGGTGGGGGACAGGGCCCTGGCCTCTTCTCTGCGTACACACGCCCTAGCACCCACACTGTAAGACCAGCCTTCCTCAAAAAGCTAAGGACTACTGCACGAGCAAACAGACCTCAATGAAGAAGCTCTGTCAATCGTCCAGCAGTCCTCTCCTCCCATGTTAAAACCACTGAGGAAAATCAGTTATCAGCACTAATCTACTTGGCTTTTTGCTGTAGATCAAGGAAATCCTGGATCTTACCGAACATTGTCCAAATGATTTTAAATTGTGGATGTAGATAGATGTATAGATAAATAAAACTCCTTATAATTATGGCAATGTTTTCCCTTCCTCTTCCTCTCTTCCCACCCCCTTTCCCTTCCCTCAGTTTCTCAGACAATAAGTGGGAAACAACCTTTTTTTTTTTTCCCCAGCCAAAAACTAATTCCCACTCAAAGATTCCAAAAAGGGTCAAGTCTAAAGGAAGCATCTGGTAAATCTGCTTTTGTATTGCAGTGGGAGCCATAGCCCTCACCTCCCCTTCCCTTTGTACCACTCAGCGCAGCAAGCACTCATGCCACACTGGGAAGAGTTTGCTCCACTGCACACGTATGCACAAAGCCAGAGCCTGCCTGAGTGCAGGCAGCCCTTAGATGGAAGCAGCTAGGTATGCTGCATGCACAGGGTGAGCCGGTCCCACTCACCCCAGCAGGTTTTCCAGTTGCTTTTTTTATCCCCCTGACTACAGATGGACTCTTCAGCTACTCAGTGGGGTGGTTTGCTGGTGAGTTATACGATAAGGGTGTGTGCTTGCAGGGTCAAAGTCACAGCATTGGGTCCTATCATGTAACATACCGGACTGACCAAAAAAAATTGGCTTCTCACAGCACCTCCACTTGCCCGTGCAGGGACAGGCAGTGAATGATGGGAGACTGGGCCTGATCCTCAAACACAGCCACAAGTGACTCCAGTCCTGCAGTTCAGCCTGTGCATGCACTCAAAGTCAGTCAGAGAAAAACACTTCATAAAATAAAGCTAGAAATCAACATAACTTCAAAATAACCAAGAAAAAAACCCAGGACTTACTTTCCTTGTCACGCATACAGAGATCCCTTAAAGCTTTAGGACATGTATACCCAGCCTCTTATATATATTTTCTTACTATATATATATACAAAGTTCTCAGCAAAAGCAAACCATGGAAAAGCTACTTCTGGTCACGGTGAGCAACAGTGCCTCCAAAGACATTGATCTATATTAGGTGTGCAGTGGGAGAAGAAGCATATTCTTTGACTTTCTCCATAACTGGGCTGTAAGCACAAGCAGCTGCTGTAGCTGGCAGCTCCTGAGCCATCCCAAGCTCTTCTGGCAGACAGTGGGAGAGAAAAGGGCAGCAACTCGCTAACCTTGCAACATAGCTCAAGGGGGAAGTAACCCAAGCTTCGAATTCCTATTGGCAATACCACCCACAGAGCTTCCAGCCTTATATATTTTATGTACAGGTTTTCTTAAAAATCAGACCAAAAGCAAAAAGAGACTAAGAAACATACCCAGAAATCTACATGAGCCATAGGGTGCTAAGATCTCAAAAAAGAAGCTCAGCACACTCCAAGATTGCCATATTAGAAAGGTAGCTTGGTATTTATTATTAATGACCTTGTTTGTATGCTGCAGAAAACACAATTCTCTTTGCTTTATGTCAAAAGTGAATGTAGAAATGTATACATTCGAAAGTAGATGTGTAGTGGAAAATGCATTTTTTTCCAAAATCATCTGATGTTCATTATCTACTTATTTCTTTATCAGCAGGTAATACCTTTTGCTATCAAGAAATTATATGCAAGTCTCTCTGCACATAACATGGAAATTCCCATGGCCGTCACTTCATAAAATTGTATACAGAATAAAAGTTTCATAAATATCTGCTTTATCTTGCAGAGGTAGTAGGTCCAGTCCTCTGACTTGTTAAGGACCCTTCACAAGACTGCTTTGACTAAACAGTGAAATGCCACTCTAAAGAGCACCTGTTGTAGCTGTAAGCTTAGGCTGTGAAATTAGGAGAGGTAGGGCCTGCTGTTCCTGTCTTCCAGCACCATCTTCTATCAGAAAGGACCTGCTGGACCTCAGGTAGCTCAACACAAAGACAGCCAATTTTGAAACTGTTGTGTTCTGCTTTCCTTACCACAAAACAAAACAAAAAACCACAGAAACAACAAAAACCCACCCAGAACCCATCTGAGAATGAATGCATATCTGGTCCCCAGTTTCTAAGGGCAGAGAGAGAACAGGCAACCACAGAGGAAGTTTAAAGCCACTTCCTTTCTGTTACAAACTTTAATTGAGAAGCAGTATGGCCATGTTTCCGTCAATGTAAGAGGCTATGTTTTCCTTATATTTTCAGGACTTCATCAAAATCCTTGAAATCATAATGAAAACAGTGCCCTCTGGATCTGTCCATAACAGATCATTACACAGGTAGCATTTAAAAGACTGAGGCCAAAACGCTGCCAAGCAAATGAGGGACAAGTATTTCTATTTGTTCAGGAGCAAAATATAATTGTATTATGTGCCCAGCTAGATTTTACATATATTTGAAGAAATGCATTTCGGCTCTTTTTTATGTTTACTGACATTTTCCACATCTTGCTGTTACATTAACAGGAAAGTATTAAGAACCCAAGCAGCTGAAAAGACACTTTTCAATTGCTTCCATCATTTGTCTGAAAATCAGAGTACTTGCCTTACAGTTCAAAGTTAGCACATATCAAGGTTTTAAATTTACCTGCTTTTGTTGTTTAAGTGCCATTTCACAGCAAGTAGAATAAAAATCACAACCCCTATATCCAACTGCACCTTGCTACTGAAATGCAAAAGTTAACCAGGATAAAAATTCAAGAGTGCAGTGACAGATTTTGTGTTGGGTAGATGTAACAGTGTGTTGCTGTTCTCCTGCATCCACAGGAGATGCTGTATAAGATCAACTTAGATGAACAGCCTTGTGCTAAAACAGAATATCCCCTGGTATATCCTCATACAGACCCTTTCTGTCTAGTGAATTTTGGTACTGTCAACCAAAGGTTCCTTCCTTACTTCCCAGTGCTTATATACAGCATGTATTACCCTACCTATTTGAAAAGACCCATGACAGCTGCAAGCTGTAATTCAAGTCTTCTCCTTAGGAACTACAGGCCTTACCATGAAAATGCATGAGCCAAAAGCAGTGCTCTTCAGCAGACTACCAGACAGGGTGCTCCACACCAGAGGGACAGAAACATCAAATGAACTGTGCCATCTAAAGCCCAACTTTGGAGGAGGCCAGGCCACACTTAAATGAGCAGAAGCACCTTTTCCATTTTTGGGTGGGCCTGAGGAAACATGTTTGCCCATGCATCTCCTTGCCAAATATTGCCTACAAAGAAAGCAAGCCAAGATGGCCCTGAGAACTGTGGTCAGCTTCATAAATAGTTGGCTTTTGGAAATCTGTCCGAGCTTTCTGTAATTGTTAGCAATCAGATGGCATGCAGAAAAAGAAAGGTGAAAAGGCTGTTAAAAACCAGAACTATTTCACTATGAACACATTTGCTGTGGCTTTTGAAAAGTGTGTATTTATCGATGAAAAAAAATGTTTGAAACAAGTTACTGCAGTGCAAAAGATGACACCTCCCACTGTGGTTTGCTCAGAGCATTACTGAGGCATACTGTTCAATTCAAGGCTTGGCAAATATAGCCCATTATACAGTTCTTTGTGTATTTATGGTAGTGTGTAAAGCACTGCTCGTAGAATCATAGAATGGTTTGGGTTGGAATGGACCTTAAAGATCATCCAGTTCCAACCCCCTGCCATGGTCAGGGACACCTTCCACTAGACCAGGTTGCTCCAAGCCCCATCCAGCCTGGCCTTGAACACTGCCAGGGATGGGGCAGCCACAGCTTCTCTGGAAAACCTTTGCCAGGGTCTCACCACCCTCACAGGCAAGAACTTCTTCCTCACATCTCATCTAAATCTCCCCTCTGTCCTTTTAAAGCCATTCCCCCTTGTACTTTCCCTAGGATAGGCCTTTGTCAAAAGACCCTCTCCAGCTTTCTTTCTAGGTGCCTTTTAGGAAGGCTTGTAAAAAAGCATGAAACAGGCTTGTTATGACATAACACACAGATACCTTCATCTTAAAACATCAGTAAGTCCTTAATCTTCAGTAAAGCCGAGCCTTCTTTCCACAAACTAATTTCAAACTTGATGTGGGAAGAAAGAGACGAAGGACAAAAGGGAATCAATACTTATTTCATAGGCCACAAAGCAAGAAAACAGTTCATTTCAATTACTTTTTAAGTGCAACTGCATGAGTCAGGCTCTGAGCTGTCCTGATTGCGGCAGCACCCAGCTCCCTTTCTCCAGTGTAAAAATCCCACCAAGAACATACACCCTACTGCAGCCCCGGCACCTTGAGACCAAAGCAGAAACAAGCAGGACCATCAAACAAAGGTCAGGAGGACTCCGATGGTGGAGATCAATGAAAGAGAGTGGCAGGAGGCTGGGTAGGTGACCAGGACAACATAGCTACAGATCAAAGCCAAACAGGGACCTTCTACTATGAGGAGGATGTAGCTGGTGGGGAAGTCAGGGATGGCTTGGAAAAAGGTAGCTTTTTCCTGGCTCCTGGAAACAATGTGCACAGAAATACAACAGGAGCATTATTCCAACCAGAAAAATAAAATAAAAAAAAAAAGTTAAAGGAAAAAAAAAAAATAAAAATAATTGTGTTTGCTTTCCATGACACTCTTGAAATGAGCAACACCACTCATTACTTATTCTAAGTGCAGGGTGGTGTTGTCTGTGGTATAATACCTCCATGCCAGAGTGTGCTAACTTGTTTTATTAGGAGCCACTACATTTCGTCAGTCTCCTCAGGATATTATAGACAGAGGGTTGTTTTTTAAAATAAAGATACACTTTGTAAAAAGCCAGTTTGTTTGGCTAAGCACTAAAAAGTTGTTAAATGCTGCAGCCATGGTTATTATTGCTATGCCTAAAACAGCAGGGCCACAAGTTTCCCAAGTGTGTCTTTCATCTGCCCAGTTTGAGGTCTTGCAGGATCTAAGCGTTAGCTCAAAGCAATAAGCCTATGCATGTCCTGGCAGAGGGAATTTATTTCATGCCCATGTTGCTGCAACTGCATCATACATGTGCACTGCACAACCCTATGGTTCCAGTCCCTATCCCTAAGGGACTCAGCTCTAAGGGGCTGATGTCTGCTGTCCACCAGCCACTTTGATCCCATGCAAGGAAAGAGCACCAGTCTAGGAGAGAATTGATGGCTGAAGCCACTGATGTGCTCCGCTCAGCCGGCAAGCAAGCAGTTTTCTAAGGCATGGTACAGAAGCACAGCCCCACTCACTCCCCCACTGACAAACCCCATCACAGGAGCCAGACCAGAGATTCCTATTGCTACTTGAGGGTAAAATTATTCCATGTTCCATCAAGAACCTTCCCGAGGCACCAAAGGCATTAGTCAAGCTTTCTGCCTGCAAGAGCCAGGGCAGAGCCACAAGCAAATGGAGGAGGTGAACCACTTTCTCCATTGCCCATGGAGGGGACCTGCAGTGAGTACAAGCCCCACCTTAACAACTTAAGTTGGAAGATGTGAAGCCACAGATCTGGGCCTTGACACATTAAAGTCATCTCCTGCTGAACATCAGGCACCAGTTTCACTTTTGCTTTTTATCACCATAATAAAACCTCCCCATCCTATCAGGCTAAAGAGGGATTTGCAGGCACATAATAACTGGACCCTCCATTGAAGCAGGACTCCTGAGTGGGAGAAACTTGGCTCAGACAAATGCAAAATTCAACATCAGACTCTGAGCCAATTCCAGGATATTAAAATAGAAATAGTAACATGCCTAAATTTAGCTTCCTGTCTCCAAATGTTGAAGTTATGGGGCTTGATGGAACAATGTAGGCTGTAACAGTGCACTTCAGAGGGTTATGTTTTTGTCTGGATTTTAAGGGAAAGAACCTTATTTCATCACCGGCCATGTGTGTTTCTGTCTGTGTTACCCACTGGCCAGTTCCAGCCACTCTCAAGAATAGGGCCGAAGATCTCAAAGATACTGGGTTCCTAAAACACTTCTGAAAACAAGTGGTCAGATCAAGGGGAAAGAAAATTGCAGCCCCCTGGGAGGGAATTCTGCAGGAGGGCTCAGCCCTGATGAAACATCAGGAAAGGGGGATTTTAAATGCGCACTTCAAGTCCTTAACAAACCAGGCAGTCTGGGTTTTGTTGTTCGTGAACCTACTTTCTTTAAAAAGAAAAGTAAAATGACAGCAATAAACAGCCACACGGGAGATGCTGTAAAGAAACATCTGCAAAGATAAAATGAGATTTCCAGCTCCAGCAGGGAGCAATTTTTGTCTGGGATCATATAATTGTAGCTGGTTATGTTTGGATTGGAAGGGACCTTAAAGACCATCCAGTTCCGACTCCCCTGCCATGGGTAAGGACATCTTCCACTAGACCAGGGATGCCAGCACAGTTAGGTAAGTGAAGAGAAAAGGCTGGGACAGTCCATGCAGGATTGCATGGGAATGCCTTCCCCATCCTGCTCTAGCAGAGACCTGTGTTTCAGGACCTGTATTTCTGGTCCCACACTCTTCTCATAGCAGCACATAAGCCAGATGGTGCATGCAACAGGGCCGAAAGGGCCAAATCCACAATCATGGGAGGAATGGAGGGAAGGGGAATGTCTGCATCCAGTGGAATGCCCAGCACACCCACAAAAATCTGCCCTCAGTAGGCAGATCCCCACACCATGGGAGTTGTCAGCATTGCCACCCTTTTCCTAGGACAACCACAACTGCTAATCCACCATGCCTAGGATGCTCAGCCAGTACAGCCCATGTCCCCTCTCAGCCTGCCTGCTCTCTGCCTGATATATGGCTGCTCCCTCGCTACACTGGGTTAATCCCTTCTCTTTCTGCCCAGATCTTGCAAACTTGGCCATTAGACCCACCATCCTCCAGTCAGGAGGATGCATGCAACCTGACATATAAACCTGAAAAAGCCACACAGACGCAAAGGCAAACAGCAAAAGGAGGAAATTGCTATATAGATCCCTAATTAGATGAAAGGGTCATAGCTGCACATAACTGGAGAAGGAAGTTATGTCTCTGAAGGATAGAAAGGCACCCCAAAGATTTAGGATGAGTAACATGAGGGGCTCTGAGCAGAGTAGCAGGTGTATCAGAGAAAAGGGTATAAGACAGCCAAAAAAAACACTTTAATTAAAAGTTCAGCATTGGGCAGGTTGGTCACAACCAAGGCAGCTCATGAAGGGTGGCTATCCCCAGGGTTGGCCTCATTCTCCTTAAATCTGATTGCTTCTTGCAGGTGTTCATAGGAGAGGAAAGATGCTGAGGTGGGGAGATGGGGGTGACTTTTTGCAGTCAGTCATGCTGGGCAGAGCTGGGGTTTGTGCATGGTGAGTGCTTCGAGAAACCAAGCAAACCCTCGCATGATGCTCTGATTTGGTCCAGCTCCCCTGGGTAAAGTGAGAGCATCATAATGCTTGTGACTGATGAAAACGAAAGCTAAAACCTACTACAAGAGCAAAGCCATATGACAAACCATCATATCCCAACCACCATCTGCCATCAAAGCAGTCTATCCCAGAATATACTCAAATATATGAAGCAGGTGGAAGCTGAAATCTCCTTGGTTTGTTAACATGGAAGTCAATTTCAATCACAGAGATAAGGCAACAGCAACAACCCCTCTCCCAGTGCAGCTATTTACAAGCCATGCACTGTAAATAGTAGTCAGGTATTCAGGCAGGAGGTATGTCAAAGCCATCTCTGTACTTTTAAGATTTCTAGGGGCACGCAGCACCCTTTGACTGTGGTTTTCAGAGCATCACAAGGCCTTGGCTCTTGGAGGGTGTCAGAGGGGTGATGGGAGTGTTGCTTGAGGAGGAATAACAAGGACATGTGTGCATTTTGTGCTTAGCAGAGGATCATATTCAGTGCTGAGCATGGCCCTGGACTCACTGTCGGGGCTATCTTAATAGCATCCACAGACTGTTTTTCTGGCTCATGTTACAAATACATTCATGCCATGCCACAGCATTTAACAGGCAGGAAAAATAATCTGCCCTTCCCAGTCCAGTGGCAACCCAGTCCTGCTGGCTTAACCCTTCAAGTGTCTTGAGAGTGCTGGAGCAGGAAAAAGCACACATGACTTGTCCAGAAAAGCCCAATCCTTCACTGAGTGGAGTGGACAGAAAACCTTCCCTGAGCTTCAGCGGAGCACGGGTGAGTAAGGGGAACCCCCCACCAGTTTGGAGATTGTTAGTGAGTGGGAAAATCATTTTGATGCTTTTTGGCAATAAGGAAGGCAACGCAAATTTTCATGGTTGTTACCAGACCACAAAACTGTGGATGGAGGATGGTCAGAGCAATCCCATGGGAAGAGGTCTCCAAACTTGGAAGGAGGAATCCTTGTGTGAAAAAGGCTGCAGCTTACAATGCTTTTGTCATGTAAAGCTGTTTGTATTTCTGCAAACAGGAGATGGACTGTGGCACCCTCTCAGCTCATGGAGGCCCTAGAGTCTGCGACCACATTTATACCCCATCACACACTGAGCCAGCCCCGTCTCATGGTCTCCCAGACCAGGTACCATGCTCCTGGGACCTTACTACATTGTCCAAGCATACCCAGGGGCAGGGACTGTAGGGCAAGGAACAGCAAAGGCTAAAAAATACCAGCCAGTGAGCACTTTAAAGAGGCAGACATTTAGAAACAGTCTTCCCAAAACCCAGCAATACCCCAGGTATATGTGTGAGTCAAGCAATGCTCTGTCAAGTGCACAGCCAAGGCAGGGAGGAATATGTGAGCTTCTCAAAAGGGATTTTCTGGGGAAAGAGCAGATTCCATCCTCAGGAAGATGTCTTGACATCATGACACAGGGTTAACCAGTTATTAAGCAGTATGAAGTGGGAGAAAGGATGGGAGTTGGATTCACATAAGCAATTAGTCACCTACCTCAGAGTCAATGAAGTCTTAGGGACATGCCCTCCCACTGATTTTAGGCAAGCGTGAGGTAGCATCATCTTCTCCAAGCACTACATATCTAGAGGTTTGGCATTGACATCTGAGCAAGATGGGAACTCTTTATAGCAACTGATGTCTCCAAAGAGAAACTGGTCTGACCTATCTTAGATACATACCCAACTATAGAGTGAACTACTTTCTGGAAGTTACCCATTTTTGTCCGGAATCTGTAAAGGAGTAATGACGTCTGTCTCACCTTTAGCTATCAAAAATCTATCAATGCTTAAATGGACCCATGAATTTTTATGAATTCTGATCTCAAGGCCATGGGATGCAAAGGGACCTGTAGATCTAGACCATGACTTCATACAATTACATAAATATCTATCGGAGGGATTGGAAATGGTTCAGCACGTGGTATAATTTCAGCCTGTTCTAAATGAAAGAGGAGAGATTCTTGCAGGGGAGCACAGACGAATACATGTTCTTCATTAAACTTCTTCCACCCTTTGATTCCTCAGCTCTGTATCATGGTAACTCATCTCTATGACTCCCAAAGTACCATGAGGTTTTCTCTGAGTTATGTGCCCTCTGACTAAGAGAGAAGCTCACCTTGGTCTTGTGTCAGCTGGTTTTGCTCTGAAATCATAACTGGAAGCTGCAATCATTGAAGATAAACCTATAAATCAAGTGAGGAACACTTAGCACTGGCTTTCTTGAGTCATTTGTGAATCATTACAAACCACTTCAACTTATAGGGGCTTTGCAACAAGGGAAAGTGCTCCTTGTCCTATTGAGTTTTGGATACCTGCCAAGACCCAAGCTGAGCACATTGAGGAGTTCAAATGTGGTAGAGGAGGTTAAAAGATGGTCATGTCCTAGTTGAGAAAGGTATATAATGACAGATGGTATCTGATGTTTCAGAGATGCTTTCACGTGAGATTCAACAACAGAACAAACCCCTAATGGTGGGGAAAACCAGAAACATCCAAAGTAGTCATTATGCACAGAATTATTCTTTCAATTGCAAGCCTAATTCAATCATTGGAACAACTTCACTAAAGAAATACAGATTCTCCATCGAGACAATATATCCTGGAGATGAAAGAAGATGTAATAATCTCACTCCCATTTGGTTACAACCACATGGCATGACATATGGTCCTCCACCATATGATGGGAGATTAGTTACGGGTGGATTCAACTGCTACCTAAAACATGACCTTGTTTACATCCTCTAAATCAGGACCAGATGCTTTTTGAGGGTTTTTTTTTTTTTAGAGGTTTGATGTGGCCTAGCTCCAAGTTACAGAGTTGGGTATCACAGCATTAAGAATAACTCAAGCTGGAAGGGACTTCAGGGGGTCTTTAGTCCATTTCTTGCTCAAAGCCAGATGAGCTCTGAGATCAGACTGGGTTATTCATGGCTTTGTACAGCTGGGTCTTGAAAACTCCAGGGATGAGAAGAACTGCAGAACTTCTTTTGCAACCTGTTTCACTGCTTGACTGGTACATATGAAACTGCAGGGTGAAAATCAAAGGTTTTTTCTTCCACCTCCCTGAATCACACCTTTGATGAAACAAGTCTTCTAAGTCTGGACAGTGCAGGAGGGCAGTCTCTGCTCCTTGCGAATCCTAGTGTGCTTGCAGCAGGTCATCTATCTGTTGTCTTTGTGATGCATCCCTGATCTTGAAACTAAATTCACATATGCCTTCAGAAAATACTTGAGGATCCCAATACATCCCACCATAGTTAACAAGGTCACATTAGGGGTCTGCAGTTTATTGGGACAGGTAATTTCTTTGTTATACTTGATGATATAAAAAGAATTCAATAACATAATCCCTTTATCAGACCAAAGAAGGCAGAGCCTAAATGAAAAACAAGTGATAAACAATAGCTCCATGTTCAATTTAATTATTTAATCACTTGGGTAGCAAGAGGAAAGAAGATAGCAAGCAGTGTGGAGTGGAAATGAATGTTAACAAGTAGGTAATCAGCAGTTCACTCATCTTCAGGGGTTGCCATTCCACCACATTCAGGTCAGAAAAGAATTTTTGTTGTCTCTTTATCCCTTCTCAGGTAGGTGGTGTAGCATTGCAGCCAGATGCTTTTTTATCATTATTGTTGGCCATTTGTCTCCACCGGGGCAGGAGCTCTGCAGAAATCCTGCTCATCCTACTGAACTGTAGTTGCGCTTTCGAAGTGCATCTCATGTGCCTCTCATGTGCCAGTGTTTATAGGTACCCGCTTACTTTCAAGAAGCCCATATCATAGAATCATAGAATCATAGAATCATAGAATCATGGAATCCTAGAGTGTACTATGCATAAAATGCAGGAAGATTTCTTTAATTGGCATAAGACCGTTATTAAGATCCTGGGGGCTAAGGCTGAAGGATGGCACCTACTCACTTTTTCCCTGCTGCTACCATGACAGATTTTAAATCAAACTATTTAAAGACAAACTGTTATTCATTTTTAGCTAGCAAAGGGAAAACATTCCACATACAGATTTTTAAACAACTGGGAGCTCATGGGGATGATGAGGGACAATGCATTTAGTTCTGCCATTGAGAACCAGTGATGAAATGCAGAGGTAAAAAATGTTCAAAACCACTTCTATTTTGAATTGACAGATTGCAGATAATTGACTGGGACTGATTTTCTTTAGTGTCAAAGGCACCACCTCTTGCCTGAGAAGGGTATATTATTGTCATCTCTCTTACAAAGGTGTTCCTCAAGTGTAGTGAAGGCAACCTGGCTGAAATCAGCAACACCTACATGTTTGGGTGACTTTACCAGAACAGATAAGCTAGGTATAAAGTTAAACCTAACATTACTGTTTTCTTGATAAACTAAGTGTAAACCTTTTCTCTTACTCTCTGGTCCACGTTCA